>SKCR01053259.1:0-45754 GCA_019454045.1 Zanthoxylum bungeanum | reverse complement strand
CACATTCTTATCGATTTACAATACATGGTTGGCTTCTAGCAAAGCACCGTGCCTACCCAATTCTCCAGAAATATTCTTCTACGGAATACATGATCTTTGTCAGGCGTAGTATACGTAGTATTGCGTATTACGATCCAGTATCGGATGTCACATGCTAGGCCTGGGGCTGGAGTTGTGTCTGCCCCGTACGAAGCATATATCGGATCACTAGCAACTAGTCTCTTTATGATCAGAAAGTCATGACCAAGTCATACTTCCCGATGGCTATAGCACTTAGAGTACCAGTTTTGCATCCATGCGTGATCATCATCTCCATATGACTGAAGTGATACTTCAATCTTGACATCACACCCAATATACTACGATTCTCAGTATACCTAGAAAAGGCGTACACATAACCTTTTAAAGCCTCGGACGACCAAAACCAAAGTATATTGATTGTCGCAAGTATTAGCGATGCAAGTCTCAAGTTAAGACCAAATACACCTACCCTGATTCGGATTCCCATAGACACATAGTCATACTACCAATGGGATTCTGAGGGGTCTATCCAGAACGAAGTTGTTTCCGTACCATCGGTAAACAGAACCTCATATTACACTCGCATGAGTATCCAATACCCAAATATATGAGAACTATGCTGTTACGCTTCCATAACATGCACAAGTGTAATACTAGTCTATTCCGCATTATCGATGTCCAGTCTCGATAATACTACGACTAGAGATATTTAATGATTAAACCTTTATGGATTAATATTGTCTCATATCTTATTAATCTGAAACTAATCATAAGGACTTTCATCATTTATATATTCGAGTAATCCAATTACAAATGATAAAAGAGCAATTTCCTTTGTCACATAGTTAATTTGTATAACAACACCATGTTTTGTACAAATAGTGATGCTATGGGTCATAATTATCCAACACTTAGGAATTGAGAAATTGAATTGGATAAAATTTCCCCTAATTCCATATGCTTGGCCGAATATGATGACCCTTATAGCTCTTGGTGATTTTTGAATTTTAGACTATTGGATGTTGTTGGAAAATTATGACACATAGCGTCACTATTGTATAGATCACGGTGTTGTTGTACAAATTAACTATGTGACAAAGGAGATTGCACTATTATCATTTGTGATTAGATCACCTAGATATATAAATGATAGGAGGTCCCTATGATTTTTTCCTGGATGGAGAATGATATGAGACAGTATCAGTCCACGAATGATAAATCATTAAATATCCCTAGTCAGAGTATTATCGAGATTGGACATCGATAAATACGTAAAAGACTAGTATTACACTTGTGCGCGTTTGTGAGGGCACAACGACATAGTTCTCATATATTTGGGTATAGGATACTCATTCAAGTGTAATAGGAGGTCGTGTTTTACCGATGGTACGGGAAATAGCTTCGCTCTGGATAAACCCCTCGGAATTCCATTGGTAGTATGACTATGTGTCTATGGAAGTCCGAAATCAGGGTAGGTGTAATTTGGTCTTAACCTGAGACTTGCACCGCTAATACTTGCGACAATCAATATACTTTGGTGGAGGTCGTCCAGGACTTTAATAGGTTCTGTGTACGCCAATACTGGGTATATTGAGAATCGTAGTGTGTTGGGTGTGATGTCAAGACGGAAGTGTCACTCCAGTCATATGGAGATGATGGTCACGTAGGATATGGAACTCGTTCTCTTGAATGCTCGAGCTATCGGGATATTATGACTAGGTCATGTTTATCCAATTATAGAGACTAGTTGCCAGACATCCGATATGTGCTTCGTACAGGGCAGACACAATTCCAGCCCCAGGCATAGCACGTGGTCATCCGATACTGGATCGAAATACGCAATACTAGGTATACTACGCTTGATATAGATCACATATTCCTATAAGGATATTTCTGGAGAATTGGGTAGGAATGACGCTTTACTAGAAGCCAACCTTGTCTTGTAAATCGGTAAAAACGTAGTACTAGGTACTTACATGTTCGGATAGTCCGATGACCGTATTTACTGCCAACATATCCGGGGATCTCATGGGTCGCTTCCCGAAGATTCACCGATGATGTATTACTCGCACTTAAATTAATCTGGGATTAATTTGATGAGAGAGAAAATTAATCTGGGATTAATTACAAAGATATTTTATCCTGGATAAAATATTAATTAAAGAGAGAGAACGATTAATTTAGAATTAATTGATAAAATAATATATTAGATATATTAAACGAAATTGGATTTCGACGCGGAATTAAAATTATATTTTAATTCGGGCGAACGAATTAATTTAGAATTAATTCGTTAGCGACGTGAATAGTGATTTCACTAGGCGTAATCATTTAATTACGACGCAACAGAAAATTTGTTAATTTGGAATTAGCGAACCCGAGCCCGGGATTATTTATGAGCGCATTCGCATTTCAAATTCGAGTGCGGCACGCAAGTCAAATTGAGCGTCAAATCGAAAATCACATCAAGCGTCAAATCACATGTCACTTTGGGTGATGTGACAATTTGATTGATTGATTGAGTGATTGATGTGGTAGTTGAAAAGCATTAATTGCTTTTGCTTTTTGACTTTTGGTATATGAAAATGATTTATGTATTTGTTTTGTTTTTTGGAAAATAAAAATAAATATATAAATGAAACATTTTCTTTTCTTTCTCTCTCTCCTCCCACACGGTTTCATGGAAACCCTTTTCCCTCCTCTTCTTTTTCACGGCTTGGAGCCAATTTCTTCTTCTCCATTTTCTGGTTTGACCGAAAAACAAAGAGAAGCAAGAGTTGATTTTGTTGCAAAAATCAAAGTGCTAGCACACCTTGAGTCATCCTAAGGTGATAGGGCAGTGAACACATGAGCTTGGAATTCATTTTTGAACCTTGGAGCTTGGAGCTTCCATGGAGGTCATCCATGGCCGAATCTTGGAGGAACAACAAGCAGTGAAACCGAGCAGCCCACTGCCCAATAAGCTCACTGCCGAGCTTCACCATGGAGGAAGATGAAGTTTTCTTCATCGCGTTGCAAGATCCGTTCATTGTGAGTATGTTTCCGCCATTCTCCTTTATGTATTCATGCATTTTTGTGCTTGATTTGATGATTCTTGGGACCTAATTAGAAACCAACAGATGTGTTTAAAATGCATGATATATTTAATTTGTGATTTAATTTGATTGAAATCAAAATTGATGAAAAAATGCATGAATTGCCGTGAGTCGTGGAAGCATGTTAGAGTTTGATTTTGCTTCAATAATGTTGGACATATATTGAAAATGATTAAAGAATGATTAATTAGTGTAATTGGTGTTTTGGAAATATTAATTTAACTAATTAATTATGGCTAATACACTTTAATTAAATAATTGTTATATTTGAAATATTGTGATTAAATAAATTAGCCTTTAATTTTGAATTGGGCTAATGTTGTTGCATTTGGGCTTAATGGGCTTGGTTGGGCCAAGTTTGGTTTAGGATAATTGGTTGGATCCAATTAGGCCTAAGACCATTTCCATAAAGTCCAAATATGATAATTGGGCCTTTAAAATTTTAATTGGGCCTAATGAGCCAAAATTGATTTTATGGCAAATAGGGTGATTCCTTTATTGGGCATTGGCATTTGGTTTTGACCCATATTGGCCAAAGCCCATGCCTTTAGAAATAATTGAAAGCCCATTGGACTTTAATTGAATAATATTGGATACTAATGAGGCCTTTGAGACCTATAAAGATTGGATTTAGAATCTACATCAAAAAGGCACATTAATAAAATGTAATTATTTAATTTGGAATTAAATATAGAATTAGTATTGAATACAAATTAAATTGGATTTAAGATTGTAGTTCGATATAATTCAAGAATTCGTACTTTGAGTACTTATTCTTAAACAAGTAGGACTCGCGCAAATCAAATCGTTATTTGAACATTTGATGGTCATTAATCAAAGATTAATTAATTGGATTAGATTGATTGATAACATGCTTTGTGTGAATACATGGATGTATTGTATGAATAATGTATATCAGATGGATATTAGATGGGTGTGGGCAATTTTGGAAATTTTTGAAATAAATTTAGAATTTATTAAATTGGACATGCGTGTCCAGCCTTTATCTCTTGATTCTTTGTAATTCTCTTCTCACCAATTCCCCTAAATGTAAATGAGGTTTCTTTAGAAGTATTATGTATTTGGATAGAAGTAAGAATAGTGCTAGCGGGAGAGAAGAAAGAGGGAGATTTGTTCTAGGAACAAATTGTATTATATATCCATCCGTATATCATTATTAATTTTATTGCACCTTATTATGCTTTTAGAATGCATGCTTAAGGGTGTATGATGAGACCTAATTAAAGATAATTAATTGGTTGCCAATTACGTGAAAAACCTTCAACAAATATTAAGTGATTTCCTTCCATTGAGTGATTCTCTCTCAAGATCCAAGATTGGCATTGGTTTGTTGGCCAAAGTCAAGACCTTTGTCCATTGCGGATGTGTTTGAATCATGAAGGCTTTGTTCCATATCGTACGCCTTGGGCAAGTTGTGATTTATTGGCCAAAGTCAAAGTCACTTCTTGTTCATCGGCCTTGATTACGAATCTTTCCCACTGTCAATGGGTCACGCTTAACTATAATCATTAAGCTTGTTGAGCCAAAGCCAAGGCTTAGTTGATTTAGAGGAAAATGTTAGGCAATATATTAGATATATTGGCATATATTGGATATATGTTTCGGACTTGGAGGTCCACCTACTCGATCTAGGAATTGGATGAGATCCAATTGATATTAGAAATCTACCTAGTTAAGTTTCATACAACTTGTTGGCCAAAGTCAAGGTTGTGTGTTATTTAACGGGATCCTAGCCCACTAGGAAACTAGGTTTCCCGAGTACTCCACAGAGGGTTAGAGGCTCGCCGAAAAATAGTTGGAGGCAAATATTAAATTTGCAATTTTGTTTAGATACTTACCAATACGCGCACATTTCATTTTTCGTCATTATTTAAATATAAATATATTAGTTGGACTAATATTTAATTATTGTTTTAATTTAACAGTTGGACTGTATTCAAACAGCTTCATTTTTAGTTGATTATATATTTGGATTATAGTAATCAATACATTTGAAGTAACCGATCAATTATAGTTGATTATATAGTTATACTATAGTAATCATTATATTCGATTGTACCCGAAATCGTTGATTGGATAGTTAGACTATTGGAATCAAGATAACTGAAAGATTAGCGTTTAGAACATAATCCTGGATGAAAATATCTTTAAACGGCTTCAATTTTTAGATTGGGAATAAAACCTCATGATAGTCCTGGGAGCCGAGAAGTTACTTTATTTTGATAGAGTGACATCTCGACCCTGAGCCCGGAGTTGAGCAAATAGTGGAGCATGAGCTTTGGAAGACTCATGGTGATGATAACTTTAGTGCTCAATCCTTTATGCTTTCTAAAATGAATCTTTAATTCTGTCGTCAGAACTAAAGATTAGATCTTTATGCCATGATGTTGAAATTGAAGGATCTTCATATATCTATCCTTAGATCTTAGAAGTACTAATTGCAATAGAAAAATCTTGGAGAGTTAATGGCTATGCTCAAGCCGACAGAGCCAGAGTTTGCAAAAGGGCAAGAAGCGCAAGACGCATCTTACTTCGACATCCCAGATGGCCAAGGCTTGGCCGAAGGCTTCTGGGGTGCGGAAAAGGGCAAAGGCAAAATCATCATAGTCTTCTAGGAAGACAAAAGACATATCCCAATATGTCTTCCTAAACTGTGACAAACGGGGTCACTGGAAGCGTGACTGCCGTATGGACAAGGCAGACATAAAGGAAGTGAAGACGGACAAGGATCCGACTTCAGGTATATTTGTTATAAACATGTCCACTGCTGGTTTTAAAATTGGATTTTAGATATTGGATGTGGTACATAAATATGTACTGATGTACAGAATCTGCTGATTAGCATGAGACTGATGTCGGATGAGATTGACCTGCAAGTTGGACATGGGACTAAAGTCGCTGTTTTAACCGTAGAAACCTAAGTTTTGGAACTGTCTTTAGGGCATGTACTTGAATTAGGGAACTGTTATAATATACCTAGTTTAACTAGAAGCATTATCTCTATATCTAGTATAACTCGTTGCGGGTATACCTTTACATTCTAGAACACTAAGTGTTTTCTTTTATAAAGATGATATTGAGATAAGTACATTAGATGTGAATAACAATATTTATATTTAGAATATAAATGAATCTCATACGTATAACATGACAAACAAATAGCTTAAACTGAATAAATCCGTTGAGACAAATTTGTGGCATTGTTGTCTGGGACACATTAATAAGACTCATATATCCATATTTTCGAAGAGTGGGTACTAGGACGGATTTGATTATAATTCAAATGATGTCTACGAATCTAGTTTCTTAGGCAAAATGCCTAAAACACCTTTTACTCGGTAAAAGTGCAAGTGCCATCGATCTGTTAGCCATCGTTCAAAGTGACGTAAGTGGGCCCATGTCTAGCTAGGCTAGAGGTGGATATGAATACTTCGTAACCTTTACGGATATGGAATCGTATTATGGTTATGTATATCTTACGAAACACAAGTCAGAAACCTTTGAATAATTCAAAGAGTTTCGACACGAAGTATAAAAATAGATCGGTAAGAGTATTAAAACATCACGATTGGACCATAATGGAAATACTTAAGCAATAAGTTTCTCGACTATTTGAAAGAGTATGGTATTCTTTCATAGTGGACTCTTCCCGGGACACCTCAATTTGACGGTGTGTCCGTATAGCGAAACCGAACTTTGTCGGACATAGTAAGGTTAATAATGAGTTGTTCTGAGCTACCAATTTTCCTTCCGAGGATACACATTAAACAGTGCAATACTTATTTTGAATAAGGTTCCATGAAAATCTGTTAGACAGACTTCATATTAGATATGAATGGAAAAGAAACCGGGTTTTCTCATTCCTGAGGAATTTGGGGATGCTAGGCATATAAAACGTTTGGATGATACCAAACTAGAACCCAAATCGGATAAATGCCTAATTTGTAGGTTGTCCTAAGGAAACCAAAGTATAGTACTTATACAAATCACAAGAGAACAATGTAATTGTTGCCCTCCATGCGGTTTTCCTAAGAGGAATACCTATATGCAGTGGAAAGTGGGAGGAAAGTAAAACTCGATGAAAATCGGAGTAATACTGTTCCAGGCACTGATTCCTTAACGTAACATAAATAGTTCATCAGGGATGAAACTATACTAATAATCTTCGAATAAACAAGACCGTGTAAGTTTGGAGGTATGGGTTTCTGATCTCACCTCATGAAGATGTCAATCTTATTGAGGAAGATGAATCGACTACGTATTAGGAAGTGATATAAGGTATCGACTTCCTTTTATGGCAAAGTGCCTTGAAGTCCGAAATGGATTCCATGTATACCAACCAAGTTTGGACACTGGTTGATGTACCGGAAGGCATTGTGCCTACTGGTACTATATGAGTCTTCAAGGAAGACAAACATGGATGGCAACATACAAACGTACAAAGCTAGGCTTGTACAGAGAGGGTATTATCATCAACATGGTGTCGATTACGACGAAACCTTTTACTCATTGCCATGATAAAATCCATTCGGATAATACTTGCTAATGCTGCATGTTTCATTTATGAAATATGGCAGCTGAATAGCAAAATTGCTTTCCTTAAACGGAAACCTTTTGGAGGATGTTTTTATACAACCTGACGGTTTTTTTGTACCAAAAACATGCAAACAAGGTTTGTAAGTTAAATCGATCCATTTATGGACTGAAGCAAGCATTCAATTCTTGGAACTATCGTTTTGATGTAATCATAATGGTATATGATTTAATTCAAAATGAAGATGATTCTTGTGTATATAAGAAGGTTAGTGGGAGCGCACTGACAGTGATTGTCCTATATAATGATGATATATTATTTCTTGGAAATGAAATTCCCATCATGCAATCGGTGAAAGCTTGGCTTTCAAGACAATTCTCCATAGAATACTTGGGAGAAATAAGGATCTACTAGGATAGATCTAAAATTTGTTGGCACTCTCCGAGAACGCATACATTGAAAGATATGTACGCAACCTGGTGTCTCATATGCTTTGAGCATATGGGGTCACAATCAGGCCAATCCAAGTGATGGTCACTGGATTGATGTAAAGAACATCCTTAAGTATCTTATACGAACTAAGGATTCCTTCTTAAGCTATGGAGAATGAGAACTTGAGATGACTGGGTTCACCGCTGCAAGTTTTCAAACCGACAAAAACGATTGTATGTCATAATAAGGGTACTGTATGGTTTGAATAACGGAACAGTGAGCTGGAAATCTTCCAAGCAAGATACTGTTGCCGAATAAACAACAAAAGCGGAATATTGCTGCATCTGAGGCAGCAAAAGAAGTATTTTGGATCTATAATACTCCTAATTAGATTAGGAGTAGTTCTGTTAGCAGATGAGCTAGGCTACAGCACATGCTAAAGAATCGTGGTCTTATCAACAGTCCAAATATATACTTCAACCATTCATCTAATTCGTAAGATCATACATCGTGGCCATGTGATGATCGAATAAATCGTATCAGATGATAACCTTGCATATCCGTTGACGAAAGCTGTTTCTCAGCAGAAGTTTGAGCGACTCGTACATAGTTCAGGTGTAGGACACTTGAGTGATTGGCTATAGGCCAAGTGGGAGATTGTTGGACGATTATGACCCATAACATCACTATTTGTACAGAACATGGTGTTGTTGTACAAATTAACTATGTGACAAAGAAAATTGGATTACCGAGATATATAAATGATAAAAGTCCATATGATTAGTACCGAATTAATAAGATATGAGACAGTATTCCACTAAGGTTTAATCATTAAATATCCTTAGTCGTAGTATTATCGAGACTGGACATCGATAATGCGGAATAGGCTAGTATTACACGTGTGCGTGTTATGGAAGCATAACGGCATAGTTCTCATATATTTGGGTATTGGATACTCATGCAAGTGTAATAGGAGGTTCTGTTTACCGATGGTACTGAAACAGCTTCGCTCTGGATAGACCCATCAGAATCCCATTGGTAGTATGACGATGTGTCCATGGGTATCCGAATCAGGGTAGATGTATTTGGTCTTAAACTGAGACTTGCATCGCTAATACTTGCGACATTCAATATACTTTGGTTTTGGTCGTCCGAGGCTTTAAAAGGTTATGTGTACGCCTCTTCTGGGTATACTGAGAATCGTAGTGTATTGGGTGTGATGTCAAGATGGAAGTGTCACTTCAGTCATATGGAGATGATGATCACGTAGGATACGGAACTAGTACTCTTAAGTACTGCAGTCATCGGGATAATATGACTAGGTCATGATTATTCGATTATAGAGACTAGTTACCAGAGATCCGATATGTGCTTCATACGAGGCAGACACAATTCCAGCCTCAGGTCTAGCATGTGACATCTGATACTGGATCGTAATACGCAATACTACGTATACTACGCCTGAAAAAGATTAAATATTCCTTAAAATAATATTTCTGGAGAATTTGGTAGGCACGACGCTTTGCTAGAAGCCAACCATGTCTTGTAAATCGGTAAGAACGTGGTACCGGGTACGCACGTGTTTGGATAGTCTGATAAACGGATTTACTGCCATCATATCTAGGGATCTCATGGGTCGTTTCCCGAAGATTCACCGATGACGTATGACTCGAATATAATTAATCTGGGATTAATTAAAAGAGACAGAAAATTAATTTAGGATTAATTACGGAAATATTTTATCTGGGATAAGATTCAATTAGAAGAGAGAGAACGATTAATTCGGAATTAATCGATAAAATAATATATTCGATATATTAAATGAAATTAGATTTCATAACGAAATTAAAATTAGATTTTAATTCGGACGAACGAATTAATTTGGAATTAATTCTCTAGCGACTTTAATAGTAATTTTTCTAGGTATAATTGTTTTATTAAATTTGATTTAATTAAGTCGCAACGGAAAATTCTTTAATTCGGAATTAACGAACCCGAGCCCGGAATGTGTTTGCGGGCCCACTCGGATTTTGAATCAAGTGGGGCCCACACAAGTCACATCATCTAGTCTATCTCATCACCGTTTTGGATGATGGAAGTGGTTGGGTTGTTAGTGACTTGTTTAACACACTAGTGTGGAAGGTGATTGACCTTTACCTAAATTTGATTTTGGTATATGTCTTTTGATTTTTGGAAATCAAATACAAGTCAACATTCATCACTCTTCTCCTTTTCTCCTTCACGCCATTCTCTCCCTCTCTTGGACTTGGTTTGGCCGAAACTTCCCCCTCATTTTCTCTCAAAATGGCATGAACCTAGGGTTCGCATTTGATGATTTTGATTCAAAATCTCAAGTGCTAGCACACACAAAGGAGTCATTCAAATGTGATAGGGAAACCATTCCCATGAGTTTGGAATTCATTCACCAAGCCTAGAGCTCAACACACATTCATACAGAGATAAGCTTGGATCACTACACAAAGGTTGGAAAATTTTTTTTATCTCAACATCCTCTTAACCGAGCATTGTAAGTATTTTTCTACTACTTCTTTGCGTATTCACACATGATTTTATGCTTAATGATCTTGGATTTTGTTATTAGAGAACCCAACAGTGTGATGGTATGCATACGTACGAGATGTGCGATGCTCATATGTAACAGTTAAAGAAAGGTAAAATATTTAATTTGTTTTTGTGCTATGATTAGTTTATAAATGATTATATGACGAAGATGTGGAGTGTGAACGAATGGTAAGTTAATGTAAGAGTTGAGGAAGTTAGAAACTTTCAGAAATAAGATAAGTAAATAAGAGCAAAGTAAAGAAAATAAATAAAATAGATTGTGCATAAGTAAATACAAACTTGAGGTAGAGATCAGACATTAGTAAGATTTCACAATAAAAATTTTAGTATACGAGTTATGAGTAAAGAAAGATAATTGACTCATCAATCTGAGGATTTCTTTTTCCAAATGGGATTAAAGAAATGGAATAAGTTAACATTCTAAATAATATCAGAAGTTTTATTATTAGAATACATGCATGGTTACTTACTGAGTCTTATGACTCACACCACAACAGTTTATTAGTTTTACAGGTTAGTAGTAGACATATTGTGCCAGCAGGATTTCAGTGAAGACTTTAAAGACAGTGGATCGCCCCAATTGCAGTCAAGTGAGTCATTTAGTCCTGGGTCAAGCTATGGGTCCTCACGATCCTTTTTATTTGTATTTGTCTTGCAAATGTATTAGCATAGTATAGTTTTATTTGAGTTCTAGCCGGAGGCCAAGAGATTTACATTTTGTTAATTCAGTTCAGGCCTGAGGCCTAGATGATGATTGCATATGATTTAAATTGCATAGCAGATTGTTTCCTGGTGCTGGCTGTAAGCCAGGTTGCATGATGTTCTGCATACATCATGCCGAAATTTCGTCAGAATTAGAGGCTTATTGTAACGACCGGAAGTTTTTACTACTACCTATGGCAATATTATTACGTACAGGACAAAGAAACGTAAAATAAATCGTGTTGGGATTTAAATACAAACATGAGAAGGCTTTGGGAACGATCGGTAAATTTCTCGAAGTCCCGAGAAGAGACTGTATCATGTGCCCCTTTTGTACTACTTACAGTATTTGGGGTATAACTTTTTCATACGATCTCCGAATTTTATAAATTTTATATTTTTGAAAAGCTTAGACCGAGACCTACAACTTCCATATTAAACATTTTCCAAATTTTCACCATAATCGGGTCAAAAATGCAAATCAAAATCTAGATGAATAGTAACTTCGGGGCTAAAAGAGAGAAAATCTCAGTTTCTCTAGATTTTTACACACTTTTCTCAGAAGAAGAAGAAGAAGAAGAAGAAGAAGAAGAAGAAGAAGAAGAAGAAGAAGAAGAAGAAGAAGGAAGAAAAGAAACAAAGAAGAAGCCTAGAATCCTGGGGGATGAATAAATCAAGGGAAAAGAGGTGAGAATCCATGACCCATTTTTAAAGTTTTAAAGTTTTAATAAATTGATACCCATATTCTATTGAGGACTTGATTTGATGATGATAGCATGCTTGTTGACAATTAAAACAATGGAAAGTTAAATAATTTTAAATTGTTAAGTTTTGGTAAAATTGGGTAGGATGTGTGTAATGGATTAAAAATTGATTTGATGATGAATTGGTGGTGTAGTTGATGAAAAATTGAGTGTTAGATGATGTTTTGTATGTTGGTTTTTGGATTAAAAGTGTTGAGATGGAGTAGAGCTGGATAATTTGAGTTTTGGATGAGTTTTGAGAAGAAACTAGAAACTTGGAAATCGACTGCACGTCGCGACGCAAGAGAATAGCCAAATCATGATTTTAGGCATCGCGCGTCGCGACACAGAAGGACTACGCGTCGCGACGCGAGATAGAATTTTCCAAAAACTAATTTAAACCACCCACTTCCATTCTAACGTGTTAGAGACCACCATTGGGGTCTCGTATTAGTCTATACACATATCATATAATAAGATATGATTATTATAAGCCTTGATTATATAACATTCAGATGAATCTTTAAAAGTATCGAAGTTATTTGACTACGATGATTCTAACTAAGTTCCGACCATAGGTTATCCACATGAATCACAGTTCCTTTCGATCAAGGATCCGGTGCGAGCTAGGCTCAGAAACAGTGAGTGGACACTTTCCCTTTTACTTGATTTTCATTTCACATTTTCTTCAATCAGACTTACTTTTCAGCAACTAGAGGCGTTAGCCAAGTTTGTTTTTATATCATATATGATTTAGCATGATTTGAGAAGTTTTATGGAAACAGATGTTCAGTTTGAGTTTTATGTTTTCAGAACATGTTTTATGTTTTTGTTTCGGGGCATGAGGTAAAACCTCACCCCAGTATGTAACTTGACATACAGTGGAATTGACGGATTCAGATACATGTGCACATGTGGAGGACTGAGGGGACGCTCTTAGATCCTCGACAGGACTAGGGTTGACAGATCCCCGAAATCCTGGTTTCAGAGCTTGGGCGGTAGCATTGATCCGTACCCCCAGTTCTAGTCGTGGCTACACCCAGTTGATTCGTTGTCCTAGGTGTAGAGCTCTATGTTGCAGTTGAGCTATTGTCCTGGATGTAGGGCACCACCAGCTTCAGAGATGCCCAGCTGAGTTGTTGTCCTAGGTACATAGAGACGTCCAGTTGAGTTATGGTCCTGGACGTAGAGCAGTTTTAGTTTACAGATTTCCTTTCAGTTTTCAGTTTTCAGACATTCAGTGTACAACATTTCAGATTTTCAGTAACTAGATTTCAGAAATCAGTTTTTAGAAAATAATTTTCAGAGAACAGATTCTCAAAGCTAGAGTTTTAAAGACAGTTTTCAGAAAGATGAAGTTTCAGAAACAAAGTTTTCATAAAAATATATTTTGAAAATATGGTTTTGAAGCTAAAAGGTTTTTACTTCAGTTTTCAGTTATTATCCACTCACTTAGATCGTACGACGATCTAACCCCCACCCCCAGTATTTGTTTTGCAGGAATTCCAGGAGGACAAGCTTGAGAGAACGGATACTGATGTAGTCACCAGGGATGGAGTCCACTAGCATTGAGTCATATAGCATGAGAGTCCAGTCAGTGTCAAAGTAAAAGTTTCTTGTATACACTAGTGAAGTATGATTTTTATGAGTATCTGTTAATATGTGTAAATAAAAGTATTTAGAGTACACAGACATGAGGGACAAAAGTATTTTAAATTGAGTTATAGTTTCATGCATGACATTGCAGATGAAACTATAACTGAATTTAAAATTTTGTTTAGTTTAGTATACAGTCAGAAGGTCAGAGGCTTATGGGGTTAGTACTGCTATCCCCTGCCGGTAACATCTCCCAGATCGGGGATGTTACACTTATAGAGGCAGGATTAGCCTGTCTCATACCGGTAACATCCTGGCTTAGGCGGGATGTGACAAAGTTGGTTTCAGAGCATGGTTTAAGATTCAGAGTCAGTAGCATGGTCTAGAATTCGGTGACTGCAACTGCGGGGATCTAGATGTCAGAGATTGTCTTCAGTATTGTAAAGACCACGTATGTCTTTGTATGTACTTTATATGATAGTTTTCCATGACATGATTTTATGTTCAGAGCCTTACTTGCTTGAATATGAGTCCAAAGGTGACTCAATTGATGTGTATAGATTAGCTATCTCTGTATGAGAGGAGATTAATTTAAGTTAATACTTTTGTGGTCCTTTTAGATCTGAGAACTCGTAAGAATTAGATAATATCAGTATAGGGCCCTTGTGAGGCAGATGACTCGAGATAAGAACCGGAACAGTACAACTAGAGATGAGAACCAGATTAGTATGGTCAGTTAAAGTCGTAGATGAGCTGTTAAGGATCCTAGCTTATAGACAATGGTTAGTTCATAGTTGGAACAGAGGAGTTATATCAGTGAATTTTAGAGTAAGATAGGTTTCCGCACATACAACCAGATTCGAATCAGCAGATATAAGGACGGAGAAATTTCGAGGATGAAATTTTATAAGGAGGGGTGAATGTAACATCCATGATTTTCGGGATAGTTCTAGAAGGTTCCTGGACTGAAGTTATAGTCTCAGAACAGGATGATAATAAAGAATAAGAGTTCAAGTGATGATATATGGGACGTAATAAAATAAAGTGAAGATTTATCGCATTAGAAGACGCGTTGTCTCAGAAATTAGTTACGCGATTTTTATTATACGGGTAAAGTTTACAGTTTTGGTCACGGAAATAGTAAATAAACTCTGATTGAATTGATTCTTAAACCGCCAAACTCATTTTTCCTAGATGAATAACTTTCGTGTTGAACACTTTTCAAAAATCACGACAGAGTAGCTTCAAAATCACTGATTTCTGAAAATACCCTTTCAAGTGGGTGCATTTTGGTAAATTTCAGATTGAGATATTTTATGTTATTATTATTATTTTTCATTTAAAAAAATAGAGAAGAAATGCAAAAAAACGAAAATAGAAGAAGAAGACAGAGAGGAAGACATGCAGGAGAGATAAAGTAAAGAAGCTTCACGCCGGCGGGCCTCCGGCCAACCTCACGCCGACGGACCACCGGCAATTGAAGCGTCCGACCACAGCGCACCTGCTGGTGGCCTGCGATGTCGTAGGAATCGCCGAAAATGGTGAGAAATTGGGGGAGAAGGGCGTAAAAATGGTTTCGTAGTTTCAGCTCGTCGCTTTGTTTCAAGGCCCGAGCCACCCGCCAAATCGAAGCCCTCGACGAGTACTACGAGATGGTGGTGATGATTTCTCCGATTCGTGCTCAGAATCACAAAAAATGAGGAAGAAAGCCACACATGAATAGTAACCTGACGTGAGCAGTAGCTCCGATCGGAATTTCATCAATTCCAACGCGTTCTTGGGATCGTTTGGAGTCTGTATATGGCCTCAAAATCTTGGTAAGAGCTCTCGGTAAAAAGTCATTAATTTCAAGTTTCCGTTAAATATTTGAATGTATCCAGTAGCTTCGTATAGTAGTGTAATGATTAATTTATGTTGTTGGAGCTTTAATATTTAGAATATGTGTTTGTCGTAGAATTCGAGTGAGAACGTATTAGATTTGATTGATCCAGTAGATAAAGCGGGTTTTTGGTGAAATCGAGTTTCTCGCTTGACTGAGCGTTGATGACCGTAACTATGGATACAACATAAAAATGATATTTCGAGAGTAATAGAATAATTCCGTATAAGTTCGTGAGGTCCAAGATCCTTCTGTAGCGTTTGCGGAAACCTTTCCGTAAGATTTTTCCAAACGCGTAAAATGAGAATCTAAGATATCGAGCTAGTTTAGAATAGTATATAAGGATATATTAGAGTAATGAAGTTTGGACGGTAAAATCGGAGAGGATTCATGTTATTCGGGAAAGTCCGGAAGTTTATTATAGATGAGTAGAAAGTTCCGCAAATAGCGGTTCTGATCATGTTTTGTTATAGTTTTGACAGATTGGTCTAGGATCATGAGTGTCCGCTTAGCCAGGTAAGTAATCCATGCGATGAATACTTGTGATATGTGTTCTGATTGATTTAGATAATAAAGAAATGATATAAACATATAACAGAGTATGTGTGTATATATATATCTGCAAGTAAGTTACTAGTTAGAATGGTAAAGTATAGGTATACACTATATGTGAGTAACTGCATATAAGTATAATATAAGGATACTTGGGATTGGGGGTTGTAGAAACTGTGGACAATTATGACCCATAGCATCACTATTTGTACAGATCATGGTGATGTTGTACAAATTAACTATGTACAAAGGAAATTGCTCTCTTATCATTTGTAATTAGATTACCAAGATGTATAAATGATAGGAGGTCCATATGATTAGTTCCTGGATTGAGATGATATGAGACAGTATCAATCCACGAAGATTTAATCATTAAATATCCCTAGTCAGAGTATTATCGAGATTGGACATCGATAATGCGAAAAAGACTAGTATTACACTTGTGCGCGTTGTGAGAGCATAACGACATAGTTCTCATATATTTGGGTATATAATACTCATGCAAGTGTAATAGGAGGTTGTGTTTACTGATGGTACGGAAACATCTTCGCTCCGGATAGACCCCTCGGAATTCCATTGGTAGTATGACTATGTGTCTATGGAAGTCTTAGGTTTTGGTCGTCCAGGGCTTTAACCGGTTCTGTGTACGCCTCTTCTGGGTATATTGAGAATTGTAGTGTATTGGGTGTGATATCGAGATGGAAGTATCACTCCAGTCATAGTGGAGATGATGGTCACGTAGGATACGGAACTCATTCTCTTATTTGCTGCAGCTATCGAGATATTATGACTAGGTCATGTATATCCGATTATAAAGACTAGTTACCATAGATCCGATATGTGCTTCGTACGGGGCTGACATAATTCCAGCCCCAGGCCTAGCATGTGACATTTGATACTGGATCAAAATATGCAATACTACGTATACTACGCCTGATATAGATCACATATTCCTGTAATGATATTTCTGGAGAATTGGGTAGGTATGGCGCTTTGCTAGAAGCCAACATTGTCTTGTAAATCGGTAAAAATGTAGTACTAGGTACGTACGTGTTCGGATAGTCCGACGACCAGATTTACTGCCAACATATATGATGATCTCATGGGTCGCTTCCCGAAGATTCACCGATGACATATGACTCGCACTTTATTAATCTGGGATTAATTTAATGAGAGAGAAAATTAATCTGGGGTTAATTACGGAGATATTTTATTTGGGATAAAATATCATTTAAAGCGAGAGAACGATTAATTTGGAATTAATCGATAAAATTAATATATTCGATATATTATACGAAATTGGATTTCGACGTGGAATTAAAATTAGATTTTAATTCGGGCGAACGAGTTAATTTAGAATTAATTCGTTAGCGATGTGAATAGTGATTTTGTTAGGCATAATTATTTAATTACGTCGCAACGGAAAATTCGTTAATTTGGAATTAGCGAACCCGAGCCCGGGAGTGTTTGCGAGCGCACTCGCATTGCGAATTTAAGTACGGCCCACAAGTCACATCAAGCGTCAAATCATTAGTCACTTTGAGTGATGTGACAACTTGTCACTTGATTGATTGATGGGAGTGGTTGTTGGCTTTAAAGCCATTTACCAAATTTTGAATTTGGTATTTGAAATTTTCTATTTGTGTATTAGATACACTTATTTTCCAACAACTAAAAAACTTAACACAAACTCTCTCTTTCTTCTTCTCCCTCTCAAGCCCAAATGGTTGTTTTCTTCTTCCTTTCACTACATTTGCTGAGAATGAAGGAGAAGCAAGATGGTGATTTTTGTGGCGAAAATTACCAAGTGCTAGCACACATTCGGGGTCTTGCGAAGGTGATAGGGAAACCCACCGTGGGCATGGAATCTCCCACCAAGCTAGGAGCTTGAAGGACCGAAAATGGAACAATTTGGAGGCCAAATTTCTGCCAAAGCCGAGAGCTTCAACACCTTGGAGGAAAAGATTTTTCTTCGTCGCATCCAAACCGATCAATGTAAGTATGTTTCCGCCGTACTTCTTGAGTATTCACATTTGTTTCTTGCTTGGATCAATTTTTGCCCAATAATTAGGCTTGGCCGAATATACAATGCCCTAAATGTCTTGGTATTTTTTGTGTTTTTGATCATTGGATGAGTTGGAAAACATTGGGTAATGTTGATTGTGGATTTAATTGATTTTTGAAACTGAATTGGACATTTATATCCCCAAAATTCCGAGACATGTGAAGCATGTATAATGAGTTGATTTTTTGATTAAAATGTGTTGGACATGTTTGATCATGATGAGCATAATTAATGTACAAATTTGTGTTTTGGAAATGTTAATTTGGGTAATTAATTATGGCTTACACTTTGATTAATTAAGTTATAAAATTTGGAATTAATAATTTAATTAATTGGGCTTATTTGGAATTGGGCCTTAAAAGTTGTAATTGGGCTTAAATGGGCTTGGTTGTATCAATTTAGGTTTAGGCTAAATTGGTTGGATCCAATTGGGCCCAAAACCATATCCATAAACTCCAATTATGACTTAATGGACCTTTAATTTAATTGAGCCTAATGGGCCTAAATTGGTTTCTTGGCAAATAAGGATGATTCCTTAAATGGGCTTTGGTATTTGGGTTTGACGCATATTGACCAAAAGTCCATGCCTTATGAAATCAATTAAAAGCCCATTGGACTTTAATTAAATTAACATTGGATGTTAATCGGGCTTTGAGACCCGTAACGATTAGATTTAGAATCTAAGTCGCAATGGTTCGTTAATAAAGTGTAATATTTAATTTGGAATTAAATAATGAATTAGTATTAAATACAAATTAAATTGGATTTAATGTTGTAGTTTAATTTAATTCAAGAATTCGTACTTTGAGTACTTATTCAAAAAACGAGTTTGACTCGTAAAAAATCAAATTGTTGTTTGAACATTCGATGGTCATTAATTATCAGATTAATTAATTGGATTAGATTGATTGATAACATGCTTGTGTGAATACATGAATGCGATGTATGAATAATGTATATCAGATGGATATTAGATGGGTGGGGCAATTTTGGAAATGTTGTAATAAATTTAGAATTTACTAATTGGACATGCGTGTCCAGCCTATTACCTCTTTACTCTTTGTATTTCTCTTCTTACCTATCCCCTCAATGTAAATGAGGTTTCTTTAGAAGTGTTTTGTAATTGGGTAGAAGTAATACTTGTGCTAGCGAGAGAGAGGTGTTGGATAATATGTACCCATAGCGTCACTATTTGTACAGATCACGGTGTTGTTGTACAAATTAACTATGTGACAAGGAAATTGCACTCTCATCATTTGTGATTAGATCACCATAGATGTATAAATGAAGAGAGGTCCATATGATTAGTTCCTGGATTGAGATGATATGAGACAGTATCAGTCCACGAAGGATTAATCATTAAATATCCCTAGCCGGAGTATTATCGAGACGGACATCGATAATGCGGAATAGGCTAGTATTGCACTTGTGCGCGTTGTTGTAAGGGCACAACGGCATAGTTCTCATATATTTAAGTATTGGATACTTATGCAAGTGCGATAGGAGGTTGTGTTTCACCGATGGTACGGGAAACAGCTTCGCTCTGGATAGACCCCTCGGAATCCCATTGGTATTATGACTATGTGTCTATGGGAGGCCGAAATCAAGGTAGGTGTGTATAGTCTTAACCTGAGACTTGCATCGCTAATACTTGCGATAATCGGTAGACTTTAGTCTTGGTGGTACAGGGCTTTAACCGGTTCTGCGTACATCGTTTCTGGGTTTATCAGAGAGTCGTAGTGTATTCGGAGTGATGTCAAGACGGAAGTATCACTTCAGTCATAGTGGAGATGATGTCACGCAGGATACGGTATTAGTCTCTTAAGTGCTGGGCGGCCATCGGGATATTATGACAAGGTCATGTATATCCGATTATAGAGACTAGTTACCAGACATCCGACATGTGCTTCGGAAGGGGCAGACACTTATCCAGCCCCAGCCCTAGCACGTGACTATCCGATACTGGGCCGATATACACAATACTACGGTATACTACGCTTGATACAGATCTATATATTCCTGTAAGAATATTTCTGGAGAATTGGGTAGGCATGGCGCTTTGCTAGAAGCCAACCTTGTCTTGTAAATCGGTATAAAACGTAGTACGCGATACTTACATGTTCGGATAGTCCGACGACCGTATTTACTGCCAACATATCCGGAGATCTCATGGGTCGCTTCCTGAAGATTCACCGATGATGTATAACTCGCACTTTAATTAATCTGGGATTAATTAGAAGAGAGATAAAATTAATCTGAGATTAATTACAGAGATATTTTATCTCGGATTAAATATCGTTTAAAGAGAGAGAGAACGATTAATTTGGAATTAATCGATAAAAAAATATATTTGATATATTATTAAAAATTGGATTTCGACGCGGATTAAAATTAGATTTTAATTCGGGCGAACGAATTAATTATAATTAATTCGTTAGCGACGTGAATAGTGATTTCGCTAGGCGTAATCATTTAATTACGATCGCGACGGAAAATTCGTTAATTTGGAATTAGCGAACCCGAGCCCGGGATTATTTGCGAGCGCATTCGCATTTCGAATTCGAGTGCGGCACGCAATTCAAATCGTGCGTCAAATCGATAGTCACATCAAGCGTCAAATCAAATGTCATTTTGAGTGATGTGACATGTTGTCACTTGATTTGAGTGATTGATGTAGAAGTTGAAAAAGCAACATTTGCTTTTTACTTTTTGACTTTTGAATTAAAGTAATATATATGTTTTATTTAATTTACTTGGTAAATATAATAAATATATATATTAAACCTTTATCTTCTCTCTCTCACATGCAAGACATACGCATTCTCTCTTTTCCCTCTCTTTTCTTCTTCCTCTTCTCACGGCTTCAAGCCGATTTCTTCACAAATGTTTCTGTTTGACCGAATCAAAGGGAAGCAAGGAAGAAAGAAGACTTAGTGCTAGCACACCATGAGTGATACATAGGTGATAGGGAAACGAATTTGTGAGCTTGGAATCAATTTTGGAGCTTGAAGCTTGGAGCTTCCATGGAGTCCATCCATGGCCGAATCTTGGAGAGACAAGAAGGACCAAAACCGAGCAGTCCAACAGCACAATGAGCTCATTACCGCGAGTTTGAGAAGCTTGAAGGCTTGTATTCTTCATTTCATCAAACCCATCAATGTGAGTATGAATTCCGCTTACTCCTTGGTTGTATTCTATTCGTTTTTATGCATGATTTATGATCTTGGGACTTGATTGAAACTCTACAATGGTATCTTGAGCTATTGGTTGCATAAAACGAATTTAGGGTTCTTGAGCAAAATTTGGGGCTTTTTGATTTAAGCATGATTTTGACAAATTGTTGTTTAAGAATGCTTGTATATGATTAAATTAGAGTTATATGTAATCAATTGATAAAAAAATTAATTGGATTGATTTTCCCCAATTTGCTTAATGTTGACCAAAACTTTAATTTGGGTAAACTCAATTTGAGCATCAAATGATTAAATTGTTTAGTATAGTATGCTTGAACGAGGTTGATTGATGTTGTGCATAATCAATTTCATGAAATTTGGTTGGATCCATTTTTCCCCAATTTTGGGCATGACAAATTTGGGTAAACTTGATTTTGAGCATGTTTAATGAAATTAGATGATTTAGAATGCTTAAATGTTGTTTAATTGATGATTGATTAGATCAATTTGATCAAAAGTGTTTGGAACAATTTTTCCCCAATTTGCTTGTGATGGCCGAATTTGACAATGCCCTAATGTCTTGGATTTTTGATTTTTTGTTCATTGGATGACTTAGAAATCATTTGGGGATGTTGAATTTATGTTTGATTGGGTTCAATTGGATTGAATTTGATTTGGGCATTTTTCCCTTATGGCCGAGACTTTAGCATGTATAAATTGGGTTTGATTTTGATTTAATTATGTTGGACATGATTAATTGATGTTAAGCATGATTAATTGGACAAATTTGATGTTTTGGAAACTTTGATTTGGGCAATTAATAATGCTATACACTTTAGGTAATTTAATTGAAAATTTAGAATTTTTGAAATTAAATTATTGGGCTTAAAATTGGATTTGGGCTTTTAAAGTTGTTATTGGGTTTATTGGACTTTGTTGTACAAAGTTGGTTTAGGCCCAAAATTGGTTGGATCCAATTAGGCCCAAAACCGCTTCCAAAAGGCCCAATGCGACTAATGAACCTTTAATGTTTAATTGGGCCTAATGGGCCTAAATTATTTATGGGCTTATGGGGGGTAACTCCCGGATTGGACTTTGGTTGCGGGTTTGACCCGAGTGCCCAAAGTCCACGCCTTGAAGAAATTAATTAAAAGCCCATTGGACTTTAATTAAATTAATATAGGATATTAATCGGGCTTTGAGACCCGTAATGATTAAATTTGGAATTTAAGTCGTAAAGGTTTATTTTATAAAGTGTAATATTTAATTTGGAATTAAATAATGAATTAGAATTAAATGCGTATTAAATTGGATTTAATTATGTAATTTAATTTAATTCGTAGAAATACTTTGAGTATGTGTTCGCAATACGAGTTTGACTCGACAAAATCAAATCTTTGTTTGAACATTGGATGATCACTAATTATCAAGATTAATTAATTTGATTGATTGATTGATAACATGCTTGTATGAATACATGGTTGTGATGTTTGAATAATGTATATCGGATGGATATTAGCTGGGTGGGGCGATTTTGGAAATTGTAAAAAATTGATTTATTAATTGGACCTGCGAGTCCAGCCTTATCTCCTATTCTTTGTATTCTCTTCTCACCTATTCCCCTCAATGTAAATGAGGTTTCTTTAGAAGTGTAGTGTAAGGTAGAAGAAGAAACATTTGTGCTAGCGGGAGAGAGAAAGTGAGAGATTTGATCTAGGATCAATGTAAAAGTATCCATCCGCATATCATTATTATATTACATATGCGCTTATTATGTGTTTAGAATGCATGTTTAAGGGTGTATGATGATGATGAGACCTTAACAAAGATAATAAATTGGTTACCAATTTGCACGCGAAAAGCCCTCATCAAATATCATGCGTCTTTTCCTTCCATTGAGTGATTCTTACTCAAGATCCGAGATTGGCAGGGGTTGTTGGCCAAAGTCAAGCCCTTGTCCGTCAAAGATGTGTTTTAATCACGAGGCTTTGTTTCATATCGGTGTCGTGTCCAAGTTGTGGTTTGTTGGCCAAAGTCAAGACCACTTCTTGTCCATTGACATTGATTACGAAGCTTCCATGTCAATGGGTCCGCGCTTGACTGGGATCACTAGGTTGTTGTGCCAAAGCCAAGCGCTTAGTTGATTCAGAGGAAAAAGGTTGGGTATACATTCGATGTATAGGCATATAAAGATATATGTTTGGGACTTGGATGTCCACCTACTGGATCTAGGAGTTGGATGAGATCCAATTGATCTTCGAGATCTACTTAGTTAATTATCATACAATCTGTTGGCCAAGTCAAGATTGTGTGATATTTAACGGGATCCTAGCCCACTAGGAAACACGGTTTCCCGAGTACTCGACAGAGGGTTAGAGGCTCGATGAAAAATATGGGAGGCAAGAATTGAATTTGCAATACTCTTTCAATTACTCGCCATACGAGCTCATTTAATTATTTCGTCGTAATATTAAATATTAGTTGGACTAATATTTAAATTGTTGTTTTAATAAACAATTGGACTGTATTATACTTGATTATATATAATTGGATTATATTAATCAATATATTTGAATTAATTAATTTCAGTTTACAGTTGATTTTATAATTGGATTATAGTAATCAATGTAATTGAGGTTAATTAATTTGGATTATATTTGATTATATAGTTGGACTATTATAATCATTATAATATATATAGTACCACTAATCGTTGATTAAATAGTTTGACTATGTAATCAAGATAAAATTGAAAAGTTGGATATTTAAAATATAATCTGGGATTAAAATATTTTAAATAATTTAATTTCAAATTGGGAATAAATAGTAGGTTATTTTATTGATTAAAATAACTTATTATACCTTAAGCCCAAAATAAAGCAAAATAAGTAAAGCATAAAATCTTGGAAGATTTATGTGATGATGACTTTAATGCTTAATTTAATATACTTGTCATAAATCTAATTTTAGATTTAAGAAGTATTAAAATTGCAATTTATAATTCTTGGAGAATTAATTGACTATTCTAGAGGAGATAAAGTCAAAGTTTGCAATTGGGCATGTAGCATGAGGTGCACATCGTTTCGATATTCTAAAAACCCAGGCTTGGCCTAAGGTTCCTGAAATATTGAAAAGGATAATTGACATATCCCAAAGTGACTACTTTGGATATGGCAAGACACGAAGGAATTAAAGAAAGGGCAAGGCTCTTACTTTGAAAATATTTGTCTTAGTTATGTTCACAGCTAGTATTGAAATTAGATTTTAAATACTTAGTGTGGTACATAAAATATATGTATTGATGTTCAGAATCTGCTTTGAGCAGGATACTGACTTCAAGCTGAGATTGCTCTGCGAATCGGAAACGGGACGAAAGTCGCTGTTTCGACCGTAGATACCTAAGTTTAGGAACTACCCTTCGGGTGTGTACTTAAATTAGGAACTGTTATAATGTAACTAGTTTGACTAGAGACATTATCTATATATCAGTGCTTAATCCATTGTGGATAAAACCTTTATATTATAGAACACTAAGTGTTTTATTATATAAAGATGATACTGAGATAAATACATTAGATGTAAATAACAGAATTTATATTTTGAATATAAATAAAATCTCAAACATATAAAGGACAAATAAATAGCTCGAATTGATTTGATCAATAGAGACTTATTTGTGGCATTGTTGTCTGGGACACCATTATACAAGACTCGTATATCCACACTTTTGAAGAGTGGGTACCAGGATTGATTTGACTATTCAAATAAGGTCTGCGAATCTAGTTTATTAGGTAAAGTACCTAAAATACTATTTGCTTGTAATAGTAAAAGGGCCACCGATCTGTTAGCCCTATTCATGGTGAAGTTAGTGGGCCCATATCTAGCTAGGCTAGATGTGAACATGAATATTTCGTGACCTTAAAACGGATGTGGCATCACGTTTTGGTTATGTGTTTCTTTTGAAGAACACAAATCGGAAACTTTTAGAGTTTCGACACGAAATAGACAAACAGATCGGCTATAGTATTATTCCGCCACGGTAAGACCGTAATGGAAAATACTTAAGCAGTAAGTTTCTTATATACTTGAAAGAGTATAGTATTCTTTCAAATGAGGACTCCTCCCGGAACACGTCAAATGACGGTGTTTCCGAACGGATTAACCGAATCATGTTAGACATGATAAGGCTAATCATGAGTCGCTCTGAGCTACTATTTCCTTCAACGGATAAGTTTTAACAGTGCAATAACTTATCTAGAATAAGGTTCCATAATAATCTGTTTGACAGATTACATATTAGATATGAACGGGAAAGAAACCGGGTTTCTCATTCCTGATAATTTGGGTATGCCAGGCATAACGTTTGGATGATACCAAACTAAGGACCCAAATTGGATAAGTGCCAATATATGTTATCCGGGAAACCATAAGTATAGTACTTATACATCTCACCAGAGAACAATTAGATTGTTGCTCACCATGCAGTTTTCCTGACAGGAATACAGACATGCAGTGGTAAGTGGGAGGATAGTAAAACTCGATGAAAATCGGAGTAATACTATTCAAGGCACCTATTCCTAATGGAACATAAATAGTTCATCAATGATGAAACTATTCCATTAATCTTCGAGTACACAAGAACCGCGTAGATCAGAGAGAGTCAGAAAACAACCTGGGGTATGGGTTTCTGATCTCACCTCATAAAGATGTTAATCTTTTAAGGTACACCAACTGATTACGTATAGGTAGTGATACAAGGATCAACTCCCTATTATGACAGTGTCATGAGTCCAAAAATGGATTTCATATATATCAACAAGTTTGGATACTAGTTGATGTACCAAGGCATTGTGCCTATTGGTACTTTATAAGTCTTCAAGGAAGACATACATGGAAGGCAACATACCAATGCACTAAGCTAGGCTTGTAAAGAAAAGGTAAGTTATCAACAACATTGTGTTGATTCCGACGAAACCTTTTACATGTTGCCATTGTAAATCCATTTGGATAATGCTTGCTAAAGCTGTGTATTTCATTTATGAAATATGACAGCTTAACGGAAAATCGCTTTCCTGAAAAGGAAACCTTTCGGAGGATGTTTATAATATCCTGTCGGTTTTATCGTACCATAACAAGCAAACAAGGTTTGCAGGTTATTCGATCCATGTTTGGATTGAAGCAAGCATAGGTTCTAGGAATTATCATTTTGATGTAATCATAATGAAGTATGATTAATTCAAAACGAAATGATTCTTGTGTATATAAAAGGGTTAGTGGGAGTGCACTGACATGAATGTCATAAAATAATGATAATATGTCAATTCTTGGAATGAAATTCCCATAAAGCAATCGGTGAAAGCTTGGCTTTCATAAGAAATTCTCCGTAGAATTTTAGGGAGTAACAACCTTTATTCAAGGAATAAAGATCTACTGGGATAGATTTGGAGTTGTTAACACTCTCTGGGAAATTGTACATTAAAATGTACTTGATATGGTGTCTCATACGCTTTGAGCATATGGAGTCACAATCAGGACAATCCAAGTGATAGTCATTGGATTGAAGTGAAGGACAACTATTAGTATATTAGAGAACTAAAGATGTTGTCTTAAATTATGGAGTAGGAGAACTTGAAGTGACTAGGATCACTGCTGCAAGTTTCCAAACGGTAAATACTGCGGCACTATAAAGTTTGAATAACTGGACAGTAAGCTGGAAATATTCCGAGCAAGATAACTGTTACCGAATTACAACAAATGCGGATTATTGTTGCAGCTGAGGCAGCATAGAAGCCATTTGGATCGATAATAAATATAATTAGATTAGATATAGTTCTTTTAGCAGCTGAGCTAGGCGTCAGCACAGGCTAAGGAATTAAAGGTCTCATCGACGATCCAGATATATACTTCTATATTCATCTGATTCGTTCGGATCATACATCGTGGCGATGTGATGATCGTATAAATCGCGTCAAAGATAATTACGCAAATCCGCTGACGAAAATCTTTTCTCAGCAATATGAGCGAACCGTACATAGTTCGGGTGTTAGACACTCGAGTGACTGGCTATGTGCCAAGTGGGAGATTGTTGGATAATATGACCCATAGCGTCACTATTTGTACAGATCACGGTGTTGTTGTACAAATTAACTATGTGACAAGGAAATTGCACTCTCATCATTTGTGATTAGATCACCATAGATGTATAAATGAAGAGAGGTCCATATGATTAGTTCCTGGATTGAGATGATATGAGACAGTATCAGTCCCGAAGGATTAATCATTAAATATCCATAGCCGGAGTATTATCGAGACAGGACATCGATAATGCGGAATAGGCTAGTATTGCACTTGTGCGGGTTGTGAGGGCACAACGGCATAGTTCTCATATATTTAAGTATTACATACTTATGCAAGTGCGATAGGAGGTTGTGTTTCACCGATGGTATGGGAAACAGCTTCGCTCTGGATAGACCCCTCGGAATCCCATTGGTATTATGACTATGTGTCTATGGGAGGCCGAAATCAAGGTAGGTGTGTATAGTCTTAACCTGAGACTTGCATCGCTAATACTTGCGATAATCGGTAGACTTTAGTCTTGGTGGTACAGGGCTTTAACCGGTTCTTCGTACACCTTTGGGGTTTATCAGAGAGTCGTAGTGTATTGGGAGTGATGTCGAGACGGAAGTATCACTTCAGTCATAGTGGAGATGATGTCACGCAGGATACGGTATTAGTCTCTTAAGTGCTGGGCGGCCATCGGGATATTATGACAAGGTCATGTATATCCGATTATAGAGACTAGTTACCAGACATCCGACATGTGCTTCGGAAGGGGCATACACTTATCCAGCCCCAGCCCTAGCACGTGACTATCCGATACTGGGCCGATATACACAATACTACGGTATACTACGCTTGATACAGATCTATATATTCCTGTAAGAATATTTCTGGAGAATTGGGTAGGCATGGCGCTTTGCTAGAAGCCAACCTTGTCTTGTAAATCGGTATAAACGTAGTACGCGATACTTACGTGTTCGGATAGTCCGACGACCGTATTTACTGCCAACATATCCGGAGATCTCATAGGTCGCTTCCTGAAGATTCACCGATGATGTATAACTCGCACTTTAATTAATCTGGGATTAATTAGAGAGAGAGAAAATTAATCTGAGATTAATTACGGAGATATTTTATCTCGGATAAAATATCGTTTAAAGAGAGAGAACGATTAATTTGGAATTAATCGATAAAATAATATATTTGATATATTATTAAAAATTGGATTTCGACGCGGAATTAAAATTAGATTTTAATTCGGGCGAACGAATTAATTTATAATTAATTCGTTAGCGACGTGAATAGTGATTTCGCTAGGCGTAATCATTTAATTACGATGCGACGGAAAATTCGTTAATTTGGAATTAGTGAACCCGAGCCCGGGATTATTTGTGAGCGCATTCGCATTTCGAATTCGAGTGCGGCACGCAAGTCAAATCGTGCGTCAAATCGATAGTCACATCAGCGTCAAATCAAATGTCATTTTGAGTGATGTGACATGTTGTCACTTGATTTGAGTGATTGATGTAGAAGTTGAAAAAGCAACATTTGCTTTTTACTTTTTGACTTTTGAATTAAAGTAATATATTTTTATTTAATTTACTTGGTAAATATAATAAATATATATATTAAAGCTTTATCTTCTCTCTCTCACATGCAAGACATGCGCATTCTCTCTTTTCCCTCTCTTTTTCTTCTTCCTCTCCACGGCTTCAAGCCGATTTCTTCACAAATGTTTCTGGTTTGACCGAATCAAAGGGAAGCAAGGAAGAAGACTTAGTGCTAGCACACCATGAGTGATACATAGGTGATAGGGAACAAATTTGTGAGCTTGGAATCATTTTGGAGCTTGAAGCTTGGAGCTTCCATGGAGTCCATCCATGGCCGAATCTTGGAGAGACAAGAAGGACCAAAACGAGCAGTCCAATAGCACAAGGAGCTCCATTACCGCGAGTTTGAGAAGCTTGAAGGCTTGTATTCTTCATTTCATCAAAACCCATCAATGTGAGTATGAATTCCGCCTTACTCCTTGGTTGTATTCTATTCGTTTTTATGCATGATTTATGATCTTGGGACTTGATTGAAACTCTACAAGAGGAAATGGAGAGATTTGTTCTAGGAACAATGTGTTAAGTATCCATCTTTATTTACGCGCCTTATTATGTGTTTAGAATGCATGTTTAAGGGTGTATGATGATGAGACCTTAACAAAGATAATTAATTGGTTGCCAATTACACGCGAAAAACCCTCAAATAATATTAAGTATTTTTCCTTCCATTGAGTGATTCTTACTCAAGATCCAAGACTGGCATTGGTTTGTTGGCCAAAGTCAAGACCTTTGTCTGTCGCAGATGTGTTTGAATCATGAGAGCTTTGTTCCATATCGGTGTCTTGTCCAAGTTGTGATTTGTTGGCGAAAGTCAAGATCACTTCTTTTCCATCGACATCGATTACGAAGCTTTCCAAGGTCAATGGGTTCCGCTTAACTGGGATCACTAAGTTTGTTGTGCCAAAACCAAGGCTTAGTTGATTCAGAGTAAAAAGGTTAGGTAATATATTGGATATATTGGCATATATAAGATATATGTTTCGGACTTGGATGTCCACCAACTGGATCTAGGAATTGGATGGGATCCAATTGATCTTAGAGATCTACCTAGTTAATTATCATTCAATTTGTTGGCCAAAGTCAAGATTGTGTGTTATTTAATGGGATCCCAGCCCACTAGGAAACAAGGTTTCCCGAGTACTCAACAGAGGGTTAGAGGCTCGCCGAAAAATAGTGGGAGGCAAATATTAAATTTGCAATATTCGTTTATTTACTTGCCATACACGCTCAATTCAAATTTTCGTCAAATAAATTAATATATTAGTTGGACTAATATTTAATCGTTGTTTTAATAAAACAGTTGGACAATATTCAAACTATTTCATTTATAGTTGATTATATAATTGGATTATAGTAATCAATATATTTGAATTAACATATTAAATTATAGTTGATTTTATAATTGGATTATAGTAATCAATATAATTGAATTTAATAAATTAAATTATAGTTGAATATATAGTTGGACTATAGTAATCATTATAATAAATAGTACCTAAAATCATTGAATGGATAGTTGGACTATAACAATCGAGATAAAATTGAAAGATTAGTGTTTAAAACATAATCCTGGGTGAAAATGTATTTAAACGACTTTAATTTTCAAATTGGGAATAAAATTTCAGGATAGTCCTGGAATCTAAGAAGTTACTTTATTTGATAAAATAACATCTTAGGCCTAAGCTCGGAGTTAAGCAAAAGGTAGAGCATGATCTTTGGAAGATCATGTGATGATGACTTTAATGCTTAATCCATTATGCTTGCCGCATAGATTCCTTAATTTCTTTGTCAGAACTAAGGATTAGATCCCTATAGTATGATATTGAAATTGAAGGATCTTCATAGATCTATACTTAGATCTTAGAAGTACTAAAATTGCAATAGTAAACTCTTGGAGAGTTAATGACTATACTCAATGAGACAAAGCCAAAGTTTGCAATAAGGCAAGAAGCGCAAGGCGTACCTTACTTCGATATTCTAGAAGGCCAAGACTAGGCCGAAGGATTCTGGAGTGTTAAAAGGGCAAAGGCAAAATCATTATAATCTTCTGGGAAGACAAAGGACAAATCCCAAGATGTCTGCTTAAACTGTAGTAAACGGGATCACGGAAGCGTGACTGCCGTATGGACAAAGCAGACATGAAGGAACTGAAGACGGTGCAAGGCTCCGACTTCAAATATATTTGTCATAAACGTGTTCACTGCTAGTATTAAAATTGGATTTTAGATACTGGATGTGGTACATAAATATGTACTGGTTGTTGGACAGTTATGACCCATATCGTCACTATTTGTACATATCATAGTGTTGTTGTACAAATTAACTATGTGACAAAGGAAATTGCTCTTTTATCATTTGTGATTAGATCACCAAGATATATAAATGATGAAAGGTCCATATGATTAGATCCAGATTGAGATGATATGAGACATTATCAATCCACGAAGGTTTAATCATTAAATATCCCTAGTCAGAGTATTATCGAGATTGGACATCGATAATGCGTAAAAGACTAGTATTACACTTGTGCGAGTTATGAGGGCAAAACGGCATAGTTCTCATATATTTGGGTATAGGATACTCACACAAGTGTAATAGGAGGTTGTGTTTTACAGATGGTACGGAAACAGCTTCGCTCTGGATAGACCCCTCGGATTCCATTGGTAGTATGACTATGTGTCTATGGAAGTCCGAATCAGGGTAGGTGTATGTGGTCTTAACCTGAGACTTACACCGCTAATACTTGCGATAATCAATATACTTTCGTTTTGGTCGTCCAGGGCTTTAACAGGTTCTGTGTACGCCTCTTCTAGGTATATTGAGAATCGTAGTATATTGGGTGTGATGTCAAGATGGAAGTATCACTCCAGTCATAGTGGAGATGATGATCACGTAGGATACGGAACTGGTTCTCTTATGTACTGCAGTCATCAGGATAATATGACTAGGTCATGATTATCCGATTATAGAGACTAGTTACCAGAGATCCGATATGTGCTTCGTATGGAGTAGACACAATTCCAGCCCCAGGCCTAGCACGTGACATTCGATACTGGATCGAAATACGCAATACTACGTATACTACGCCTGATATAGATCACATATTCCTGTAAGGATATTTCTGGAGAATTGGGTAGGCATGACACTTTGCTAGAAGCCAACCTTGTCTTGTAAATCGGTAAAAACGTAGTGCTAGGTACTTACGTGTTCGGATAGTCCGACGACCGGATTTACTGCCCACATATCCGGGGATCTCATGGGTCGCTTCCCGAAGATTCACCGATGATGTATGACTCGCACTTTATTAATCTGGGATTAATTAGATGAGAGAGAAAATTAATCTGGGATTAATTACGGAGATATTTTATCTGGGATAAAATATTATAAAAAGAGAGAACGATTAATTTGGAATTAATCGATTAAATAATATATTCGATATATTATACAAAATTGGATTTTGACATGGAATTGAAATTAGATTTTAATTCGGGCAAACGAGTTAATTTAGAATTAATTCGTTAGCGACGTGAATAGTGATTTTACTAGGCATAATTATTTAATTACGTCGCAACGAAAAATTCGTTAATTTGGAATTAGCGAACCCGAGCCTAGGAGTGTTTGCGGGCGCACTCGTATTTCGAATTTAACTGCGGCACACAAGTGACATCAAGCGTCACATCAAGTAGTCAACTTGATTGCTTTAAAGTGATGGAAGTTGTTATTTGGTGAATGAGTGTAAAACACTCAAGTGTGTAGAAATTGAATGACTTTTACCAAATCAAGGATTTGGTATATCATTCAATTATTTGGATTTTTGAAATCACTTTTGTAACACACACATTTCTTTCTCTCTCCTCTCTTGCTTTTCACGGCCAAGGGCCAATTTTCTTCCTAAAATTTTCTGCCATTGCCGAAAGTTGAAGGAAGCAAAAGGGAAATTTTGCGGTAAAATTTCCGGAGTGCTAGCACACATTTGGGGTCTTGCGAATGTGATAGGGAAACCCACCCGTGGGCAATGAATTCACACCAAGCTTGGAGCTTGGAGAGGACCGAAAATGGAACAATTTGGAGGCCAAATTTCAGCCACTGCCGAGAGCTTCTTGGAGACTTAAAGCTTGAAGATTTTGTTGCATCGCTCAACCGATCATTGTGAGTATTCCGCAACTTCCTTGATGTATTCGCACTTGGTTCTTGCTTAAAATCAATCTCGGGACTTAGAGAAACCCAACAATGGTATCAGAGCGTGTTAAAGCATGAAACTTGAATTTAGGGTTAAAATTGGGTAAATTGATTTTGAGCATGATTTGATAAAATTAATTTATTGATTATGCTTGAATGATGTTTAATTGATTGAGTATGCTTGAATGATGTTTAATTAATTATACAAATTTATGTTTTGGAAATGTTGATTTGGGTAATTAATTATGTAATACACTTTAGTTAATTAAATATGAAATTTGGAATTTTTGTAGTTTAATTAATTGGGCTTTATTTGTTAATTGGGCTTGTAACGTTGTAATTGGGCTTAATTGGGCTTGGTTATACCAAGATGGGTTTAAGCTAAATTGGTTGGATCCAATTGGGCCCAAAACCATATCAATAAAGTCCAATTATGACTTAATGGACCTTTAATATTTTAATTGGGGCTAATGGGCCTAAATTGATTTCTAGGCTTATGGGGTTATTCCTTGATTGGGCTTTCATTTCCGAAGCCCACGCCTTAAGAAATTAATTAAAAGCCCTTTGGACTTTAATTAAATTAACATTGGATGTTAATCGGGCTTTGAGACCCGTAACGATTAGATTTAGAATCTAAGTCGTAAAGGTTCGTTAATAAAGTGTAATATTTAATTTAGAATTAAATAAATGAATTATTATTAAATACAAATTAAATAGGATTTAATGTTGTAGTTTAATTTAATTCAAGAATTCGTACTTTGAGTACTTATTCGAAAAATGAGTTGGACTCGCACAAAATCAAATCGTTGTTTGAACATTAGATGGTCATTAATTATCAGATTAATTAATTGGATTAGATTGATTGATAACATGCTTGTGTGAATACATGGTTGCGATGTATGAATAATATATATCGGATGGATATTAGATGGGTGGGGCAATTTTGGAAATTGTTGTAATAAATTTAGAATTTATTAAATTGGACCTGCGTGTCCAGCCTATTACCTCATTACTCTATGTATTTCTCTTCTCACCTATTCCCCTCAATGTAAATGAGGTTTCTTTAGAAGTATTTTGTAACGGGTATAAGCAAATACTTGTGCTAGAGGGAGAGAGGAAAGGGCGAGATTTGATCTAGGATCAATGTGTAAAGTATCCATCCGCATATCATTATTATTTTATTTATACGTGCTTTATTATGTGTTTAGAATGCATGTTTAAGGGTGTATGATGATGAGACCTTAACAAAGATAATAAATTGGTTCCAATTTGCACGCGAAAAACCCTCAAATAATATTAAGCGTTTTTCCTTCCATTGAGTGATTCTTACTCAAGATCCAAGACTAGCATTGGTGTTGGTTTCAAATTAGGTCCAAGGATCATCAAATCAAGCAAGAAATACACATGAATACTCAAGGAGAATGGCGGAAACATACTCACATTGAATGGATCTTGCGACGCGATGAACACAAGCCTTCAAGCTTCTCAAACCCGCGGCAGTGGCGTTCTTTGTGCTGCTGGACTGCTCGGTTTTGGTCCTTGTTGTTCCTCCAAGAATCGGCCATTGATGACTCCATGGAAGCTCCAAGCTTCAAGCTCCAAAATTGATTCCAAGCTAACAAGTTCACTACCCTATCACCTTTGTATAACTCATGGTGTGCTAGCACTTCTTCTTCTTTGTATTTTCGGTCTAACCAGAAAATTTGGGGAAGAAATCGGCTCTAAGCCGTGAGAAGAGAAGGAGGGAAAAGAGAGGGAGAAGAAAACCGTAAAGGAGAATAGTGGAGAGAGAAAAGAAAAAGAAATGTAATAGGTTTTTATAATTTCTAAAATTAATTAAAACCATTTACCAAATTCTTTTTACTTTCCATTTACCAAAAAGTCAAAAAGTAAAAGCTCATTAATACTTTTCAACTACCACATCAATCACTCAATCAAGTGACAACTTGTCACATCACTCAAAGTGACATTTGATTTGACGCTTGATGTGACTTACGATTTGACGCTCGATTTGACTTGCGTGCCGCACTCAAATTCGAAATGCGAATACGCTCACAAATCATCCCGGGCTCGGGTTCGCTAATTCCAAATTAACGAATTTTCCATTGCGACGCAATTAAACGATTACGCCTAGTGAAATCACTATTCATATCGCTAACGAATTAATTCTAAATTAATTCGTTCGCCCGAATTAAAATCTAATTTTAATTCCGCGTCGAAATCCAATTTCGTATAATATATCAAATATATTATTTTATCGATTAATTCCAAATTAATCGTTCTCTCTCTTTAATTAATATTTTATCCCAGATAAAATATCTTCGTAATTAATCCCATATTAATTTTTTCTCTCATCTAATTAATCCCAGATTAATTAAAGTGCGAGTCATACATCATCGGTGAATCTTCGGGAAGCGACCCATGAGATCCCCGGATATGTTGGCAGTAAATACGGTCGTCGGACTATCCGAACACGTAAGTACCTCATACTACGTTTATACCGATTTACAAGACAAGGTTGGCTTCTAGCAAAGCGCCATGCCTACCCAATTCTCCAGAAATATCCTTACAGGAATAAGCGATCTATATCAAGCGTAGTATACCGTAGTATTGCGTATTTCGATCCAGTGGCGAATGATCACGTGCTAGGCCTGGGGCTGGAATTGTGTCTGCCCCGTACGAAACACATATCGGATGTCTGGCAACTGGTCTCTATAATCGGATAAACATGACCTAGTCATAATATCCCGATAGCTCGAGCATATAAGAGAACGAGTTCCGTATCCTACGTGACCAACGTCTCCATATGACTAGAGTGACATTTCCGTCTTGACATCACACCCAACACACTACGATTCTCAATATACCCAGTATTGGCATACACAGAACCTGTTAAAGCTCTGGACGACCTCAATTAAAGTATATTGATTGTCGCAAGTATTAGCAGTGCAAGTCTCAGGTTAAGACCAAATACACATACCCTGATTTTGGACTTCCATAGACACATAGTCATACTACCAATGGAATTCCGATGGGGTTTATCCAGAGCGAAGCTGTTTCCCGTACCATCGGTAAAACACAACCTCCTATTACACTTGCGTGAGTATCCTATACCCAAATATATGAGAACTATGTCGTTGTGCCCTCACAACATGCACAAGTGTAATACTAGTCTTTTACATATTTATCGATGTCCAATCTCGATAATACTTTGACTAGGGATATTTAATGATTTATCCTTCGTAGACTGATACTGTCTCATATCATTCTCCGTCCAGGAACAAATCATAGGGACCTCTCATCATTTATATATCTAGGTGATCTAATCACAAATGATAAGAGTGCAATCTCCTTTGTCACATAGTTAATTTGTACAACAACACTATGATCTGTACAAATAGTGACGCTATGGGTCATAATTGTCCAACAATTGGTTTGTTGGCCAAAGTCAAGGCCTTTGTCCGTCGATGATGTGTTTGAATCATGAAGGCTTTGTTCCATATCGGTGTCTTGTCCAAGTTGTGATTTGTTAGCCAAAGTCAAGATCATTTCTTGTCCATCGACATTGATTACTAAGCTTTCCAAGGTCAATGGGTTCCGCTTAACTGGGATCACTAAGTTTGTTGTGCCAAAGCCAAGGCTTAGTTGATTCAGAGGAAAAAGGTTAGGTAATATATTGGATATATTGGCATATATAAGATATATGTTTCGGACATGGATGTCCACCTACTCGATCTAGGAATTGGATGGGATCCAACTGATCTTAGAGATCTACCTAGTTAATTATCATACAATTTGTTGGCCAAAGTCAAGATTGTGTGTTATTTAACGGGATCCTAGCCCACTAGGAAACACAGTTTCCCGAGTACTCAACATAGGGTTAGAGGCTCGCCGAAAAATAGTGGGAGGCAAGTATTAAATTTACAATATTCGTTTAATAACTTGCCATACGCGCTAATACCAAATTTTCCGTTGTTAAATTAATATATTAGTTAGACTAATATTTAATCGTTGTTTTAAACAGTTGGACTGTATTCAAACTATTTCATATATAGTTGATTATATAATTGGATTATAGTAATCAATATATTTGAATTATCAAATTAAATTAGAGTTGATTTTATAATTGGATTATAGTAATCGATATAATTTAACCAATTAAATTATAGTTGATTATATAGTTAGACTATAGTAATCATTATATTAAATAGTACCTAAAATCGTTGATTAAATAGTTGGACTATTAGAATCAAGATAAATGAAAGATTAGTGTTTAAAACATAATCCTGGGGAAAATGTATTTAAACGACTTTAATTTTCAAATTGAGAATAAAACTTCAGGATGGTCCTGAAAACTAGTAAGTTACTTTATTTGATAAAATAATATATTAGGCCTAAGCCCGGAGTTAAGCAAATAGTAGAACATAATCTTTGGAAGATTCATGTGATGATAACTTTTAGTGTTTAATCCATTAAGCTTGCCAAATAGACTCCTTAATTTCTTAGTCAGAACTAAGGATTAGATCCTTAAAGTATGATAATGAAATTGAAGGATCTTCATAGATCTATACTTAGATCTTAAAAGTACTAAAATTGCAATAGTAAACTCTTGAAGAGTTAATAGCTATGCTCAATGAGACAAAGCCAAAGTTTGCAATAAGGCAAAAAGCGCAAGGCGCAACTTACTTCGACATTCCAGAAGGCCAAGGTTAGACCGAAGGCTTCTAAGATGTGGAAAAGGGAAAAGGCAAAATCATTATAATCTTCTGGGAAGACAAATACATATTCCAAAATATCAGCCTAAATTGTGGCAAACGGGATCGCGGAAGCGTGACTGTCATTTGGACAAAGCAGACATGAAGGAATTGAAGACGGGCAAGGCTCCGACTTCAAATATGTTTGTCATAAATATGTTCACTACTAGTATTAAAATTGGATTTTAGATACTTAGTGTGATACATTATATGTACTGGTGTGCAGAATCTGCTATGAGCAGGATACTGACTTCAGATTGAGATTTATCTGTGAATAGGAAACGGGACGAAAGTCGTTGTTTTAACCGTAGATACCTAAGTTTAGGAACTACCCTCGGGTGTGTACTTAAATTAGGAAACTGTTAAAATGTAACTAGTTTGACTAGATACATTATCTCTATATCAGTGTTTAATCCGTGGCAGATATAGCTTTATATTCTAGAACACTAAAGTGTTTTATTTTATAAAGATGATGTTGAGATAACAAATTAGATGTGAATAACAACACTTATATTTTGAATATAAATAAATCTCAAACATATAACATTACAAACAAATAGCTCAAACTGATTTGATCAGAAGAGACTTAAATGTGGCATTGTTGTCTGGGACACAATTAAACAAGACTCGTATCCACCTTTCGAAGAGAGGGTACTAGGACAAATTTGATTCTATTCAAATAAAGTCTACGAATCTAGTTTATTAGGCAAAGTGCCTAAAACACATTTTACTTGGTAAAAGTGCAAGTGCCACCGATCTGTTAGCCATTGTTCATAGTGACGTAAGTGGGCCCATGTCTAGCTAGTGTTGGATAATTGACCTATATCGTCAAATTTGTACAGATCACGGTGTTGTTGTACAAATTAACTATGTGACAAGGAGATGCACTCTTATCATTTGTGATTAGATCACCTTAGATGTATAAATGATTAGAGGTCCCTATGATTTGTTCCTGGACGGAGAATGATATGAGACAGTATCAGTCCACGAAGGATTAATCATTAAATATCCCTACCGGAGTATTATCGAGACAGGACATCGATAATGCGAATAGGATAGTATTGCACTTGTGCGCGTTGTGAGGGCACAACGGCATAGTTCTCATATATTTAAGTATTGGATACTTATGCAAGTGCGATAGGAGGTTGTGTTTCACAGATGGTACGGGAAACAGCTTCGCTCTGGATAGACCCCTCGGAATCCCATTGGTATTATGACTATGTGTCTATGGGAGTCGGACATCAGGGTAGGTGTATTTGGTCTTAACCTGAGACTTGCACCGCTAATGCTTACGACAATCAATATACTTAGTTGAGGTCGTCTAGGACTTTAACCGGTTCTGTGTACGCCAACTGCTGGGTATATTGAGAATCGTAGAGTAGTTGGGTGTGATGTCAAGACGGAAGTATCACTTCAGTCATAGTGGAGATGATGTCACGCAGGATACGGTATTAGTGCTCTTAAGTGTTGCGCAACCATCGGGATATTATGACTAGGTCATGCATATCCGATTATAGAGACTAGTTACCAGACATCTGACATGTGCTTCGGACGGGGCAGACACTTATCCAGCCCCAGCCCTAGCACGTGACTATCCGATACTGGGCCGATATACACAATACTTGGTATACTACGCTTGATACAGATCTTAAATATTCTTAGATGGATATGTCCGGAGAATTGGGTAGACTTGGTGCTTTGCTAGAAGCCAACCTTGTCTTGTAAATCGGTAAAAACGTAGTACTTGGTAATCACGTGTTCGGATAGTCCGATGACCGATTTGACTACCAACATATCCGGGGATCTCATGGGTCGCTTCCCAAAGATTCACCGATGACGTATGACTCGACTTTTATTAATCTGGGATTAATATGATGAGAGAGAAAATTAATCTGGGATTAATTACGGAGATATTTGTCTGGGATAAAAATCTATAAAAGAGAGATAACGATTAATTTAGAATTAATCGTTAAATTAATATATTTGATATTAAACGAAATTGGATTTCGACGCGGAATTAAATTAGATTTTAATTCGGGCGAGTGAATTAATTTTGAATTAATTCGTTAGCGACATGAATAGTGATTTCGCTAGGCGTAATCATTTAATTACGACGCAACGGAAAATTCGTTAATTTAGAATTAGCGAATCCGAGCCCGAGATTATTTGCGAACGCATTGCATTTCGAATTCGAGTGCGGCACGTAAGTCAAATCAAGCGTCAAATCGTTAGTCGCATCAAGCGTCAAATCATGTCACTTTGAGTGATGTGACAATTGATTGGATTGATTGAGTGATGTGAGTGATGTGACTTGATGGGAGTTGTTGAAAAGCTTTTTTAAAAGCTTGAGTGACATATATTAATTTAATATGTTTGGTATATGTTGAAATTGATTTAGAAATCAATTTACTTCTTTAACTTTTACAACTCTCTCTCTCTCTCACGTTGGTTTTCATTTTGGAGCCAAAATTCTCTTCCTCTCTCACGCATTTCTTCTTGTTCTTGAGGCAGTGAACTGCCGATGGAAGCAAAGGAAAAATGGAGGGAAGCAAGGTGTTTTGTGGCAAAACAAGAGTGTTAGCACACTCCGGGATCACGCCAAGGTGATAAGGGAAGTATACCCATGAACCGGGAAGCCAAATGTTGAAGCTTGGAGCTCAAATCATGAAGACAAGGGACGAAATTCACTATTCACAGCAGCCCAGCCTTGACAAAGTGAGCAGAATTCGAATTTTTGTTGCCCAAATCGTCGCTCAACCGCTCGATGTAATTATTCCGCACTTCCATCGTTGTATTCACGTGATTCATGCTTGAGTTTTGATCTTGGGACCTATAGAAAATCCAACAGCTAGGCTAGAGGTGGATATGAATATTTCGTGACTTTAAGGATGTGGCATCGCATTATGGTATGTGTTTCTTTTGAAACATAAATCGGAAACTTTTAAAGTTTCGACACGAAATAGACAAACAAATCGGCTAAGTATAAAACCATCACGGTTAGACCATGATGAAAATACTTAAGCAATGAGTTTATTATACACTTGAAAGAGTATAATATTCTTTCAATGAGGACTCCTCCCGGAACACGTCAATTTGACGGTGTGTCCGAACGGGAGAAAAACCAAATTTGTTGGACATGATAAGGTTAATCATGAGGTCGCTCTGAGCTACCATTTCCTTCAACGAATACGTATAAACAGTGTAGAACTTATTTTGAATAAGGTTCCATAAAATCTGTTTGACAGATTTCATATTAGATATGAACAGGAAAGAAACTAGGTTTTTTTTTATCCTAATGATTGGGTATGTAGGCATATGTTTGGATGATACCAAACTAGAAACCAAATCAGATAAGTGCCAATGTAAGTTATCCTAGGGATACCAAAGTATAGTACTTATACAACTCACAAGAGAACAATTTAATTGTTGCTCACCATGCGGTTTTCCTAAAAAGAATACCTAAATGCAGTGGTTAATGGGAGGATAGTAAAACTCGATGAAAATCGGAGTAATACTGTTCTAGGCACCGATTCTTTAATGGAATAAAAATAGTTCATCAAAGATGAAACTATACTAGTAATCTTCAAATACACAAGAACCGTGTAAGTCGGAGAGAGTCAGAAAACAACCTGGGGTATGGGTTCTGATCTCACCTCATAAAGATATCAATCTTATTGAGGAACACCAACTGACTACGTATGAGGAAGTGATACAAGGTATCGACTCCCTATTATGGCAAAGTGCCATGATATCCGAAATGGATCCCATGTATACCAACTATGTTTAGACAATAGTTATGAACACGTCAATTTGACGGTGTGTCCGAACCGGATAAACCGAATTTTGTTGGACATGATAAGGTTAATCATGAGTCGTTCTGAGCTACCATTTCCTTCAACGGATACGCATAAACAGCTCAAAACTTATTTAGAATAAGGTTCAATAAAAATCTGTTTGACAGAAATCATATTAGATATGAACAGGAAAGAAACTGGGTTTTCTCATTCCTGATAATTTGGGAATGCTGGGCATATGTTTGGATGATAACAAACTAGAACCCAAATTGGATAAGTGCCAATTATAGGTATCCTAGGGAAACCAAAGTATAATAGTTATACAACTCACAAGAGAACAATATAATTGTTGCTCGCCATGCGGTTTTCCTAAGAGGAATACCAATATGCAGTGGTAAGTGGGAGGGATAGTAAAACTCGATGAAAATCGTAGTAATACTATTCCAGGCGCTGATTCCTTAATGGAACACAAATAGTTCATCAATGATGAAACTATACTAATAATCTTCGAATACATAAGAAACGCGATAGTCGGAGAGAGTCAGAAAAAAACCTAGGGTCTGGGTTCTGATCTCACCTCGTTAAGATGTCAATCTTATTGAGGAATACCAACTGACTACGTATGAGGAAGTGATACAAGGTATCAACTCCCCATTATGGCAAAGTGCCATGATGTCCGAAATGGATTCCATGTATATCAACCAAGTTTGGATATAGTTGATGTACCGCAAGGCATTGTGCCTTTTGGTACTTACAAGTCTTCAAGGAAGACATACATGGAAGGCAACATACCACCGTACTAAGCTAGGCTTGTAGCGAAAAGGTATCGTTATCAACATTGTGTCGATTACGACGAAACCTTTTACATGTTGCCACGTTATATCCATTTGGATAATACTTGCTGATGCTGCATGTTTGGTTTATGAAACGTGACAGCTAAATGCCAAAAACGCTTTCCTTAACGGAAACCTTTTGGAGGATGTTTACAACATCCTGTCGGTTTTTTCGTACCTAAACTAGCAAACAAGGTTTGCAGGTTATTCGATCCATGTATGGATTAAAGCAAGCATAGGTTCTTGGAATTATCGTTTTGATATAATATAATGGTATATGATTTTAATTCAAAACGAAAATGATTCTTGTGTATATAAGGAGGTTAGTGGGAGCGCACTGACAATAAATGTCCTAAGTAATGATAATATGTCATTTCTTGAATGATTTTTCCATAATAACATCGGTGAAAGCTTGGCTTTTATGAAAATTCTCCGTAGAATTCTTGGGAGAAAACCTTTATTCTAGGAATAGAGATCTACTGGGATAGATCTGCAGGTTGTAATACTCTCCGAGAACACGTACATTGAACAATGTACGCGACCTGGTATCTCATACGCTTTGAGCATGGAGTCACAATCAGGCCAATTCAAGTGATAGTCACTGGATTGATGATAAGAACATCTTTTAGTATCTTAGAGAACTAAGGATGCTGTCTTTTACTATGGAGAATGAGAACTTGATGTGACTGGGATCACTGCTGTAAGTTTCCTAACCGATAAAATGACTATAAGTCGCAAACGTACTATACAATTGAATAACAGAACAGTGAGCTGGAAATCTTCCAAGCAAGATACTGTTACCGAATAAACAACAAATACGGGTTATTGTTGTAGCTGAGGCAGCAATAGAAGCCATTGGTTCGATAACAATCTAATTAGATTAGAAATAGTCTGTTAGCAGCTGAGGTAGGCTACAGCACAGGCTAATGATTAATGGTCTCATCAACAATCCAGATACATACTTCGACTATTCATCTGATTCGTCATCATACATCGTGGTGATGTGATGATCGTATAAATCGCATCAGATGATAATAATGCAAATCCGCTGACGAAGCCTTTCCTCAGCAGAAGTTTGAGCGAACCAACATAGTTCGGGGTAGGACAATTGAGTGACTTGCTATAGGCCAAGTGGGAGATTGTTGGACAGTTATGACCCATAGCGTCACTATTTGTACAGATCATGGTGATGTTGTACAAATTAACTATGTGACAAAGGAAATTGCTCTTTTATCATTTGTGATTAGATCACCAAGATATATAAATGATAGAAGGTCTATATGATTAGTTCATGGATTGAGATAATATGAGACAGTATCAATCCGTGAAGGTTTAATCATTAAATGTCCCTAGTCAGAGTATTATCGAGATTGGACATCGATAATGCGTAAAAGACTAGTATTACACTTGTGCGCGTTGTGAGGGCATAACGACATAGTTCTCATATATTTGGGTATAGGATACTCATGCAAGTGTAATAGGAGATTGTGTTTACCGATGGTACGGAAACAGCTTCGCTCTGGATAGACCCCTCGGAATTCCATTGGTAGTATGATTATGTGTCTATGGAAGTCCGAAATCAGGGTATGAGTATTTGGTCTTAACTGAGACTTGCACCGCTAATACGTGCGATAATCAATATACTTTGGTTTTAGGTCATCCAGGGCTTTAACAGGTTCTGTGTACGCCTCTGCTGGGTATATTGAGAATCGTAGTGTGTTGGGTGTGATGTCAAGATAGAAGTATCACTCTAGTCATATTGGAGATGATGATCACGTAGGACACGGAACTGGTTCTCTTATGTACTGCAGTTATCGGGATAAAATGACTAGGTCATGTTTATCTGATAAAGAGACTTCTTACCATAGATCCGATATGTGCTTCGTACGAGGGAGACACAATTCCAGCCCCAGACCTAGCATGTGACATCAGATACTGGATCGAAATAAGATATACTACGTATACTACGCCTGATATAGATCACATATTCCTGTAAGGATATTTCTGGAGAATTGGGTAGGCATTGTGCTTTGCTAGAAGCCAACCTTGTCTTGTAAATCGGTACAAACGTAGTACTAGGTACATACATGTTCGGATAGTCCGACGACCGGATTTACTGCCACCATATCCGGGGATCTCATGGGTCGCTTCCCGAAGATTCACCGATGACATATGACTCGTACTTTATTAATTTGAGATTAATAAGAGAGAGAGAAAATTAATATGGGATTAATTGAGGAGATATTCTATCTAGGATAAAATATCATTTAAAGCGAGAGAACGATTAATTTGGAATTAATCGATAAAATAATATATTCGATATATTATACGAAATTGGATTTCGACGCGGAATTAAAATTAGATTTTAATTCGGATAAACGAGTTAATTTAGAATTAATTCGTTAGCGACGTGAATAGTGATTTTGTTAGACATAATTAATTAATTACGTCGCAACGGAAAATTCATTAATTTGGGATTAACGAACCCGATCCCGAGAGTGTTTGCGGGCGCACTCACATTGCGAATTTAAGTGCGGCCCACAAGTCACATCAAGCGTCAAATCATTAGTCACATCAAGCGTCAAATCACATGTCACTTTGAGTGATGTGACAATTTGTCACTTGATTGATTGATGGAAGTGGTTGAGGCTTTATTGCCTTTGACTTTTTGAAATTGAAAAGTGGTATATGTTTAATTGTTTTTGGAAAATCAATTAACAAATACAAATACAATTTCTTTTCTCTCTCCTTCACCATTCACGGTTTTAGAAACCTTTTCCCTCATATCCCTCCCTCGGTATTGAACCAATTTTCTTCTCCATTTCTTGGCTTGGTCGAAAATAACAAGAAGAAAAGTGAAGATTTTGTTGCAAAATCAAGAGTGGTAGGACACAAATGAGTTATCCTAAGGTGATAAGGAACCAATTTCATGAGCATGGAATCACCATACATAGCTTGGAGCTTGGAGATCCATCAATGGAGGTTGACCGAAAATGGAGGAACAAACTTGGAGGTGATGACCGAATTTTGGAAGCCAAAAATATGCCATTGCCGAATACACAAAGCTTGGGGCAGAAAAATTTTGTTGTTCAAAGCTTCTCACATCCGATCAAAGTAAGTATTCCGCA
>SKCR01053258.1:0-45324 GCA_019454045.1 Zanthoxylum bungeanum | reverse complement strand
TCCCTTTAATGCACACGTCACAAAAAATTATAAAAAATTAGTACATTTAAGTTCAATATTGGATCGAGATTCTTACTTTTAATAGTGTGTATTAAAACTCCCGTCTATGAATGAGCTACCTTAGTTTAGAATTTTTTTTTTTTTTTTTTTAAGTAAGGAGATGGACAAACCCAAGTATATTTTTATCCCCTCATCTCTTGAAGACTCAAACTCATATGACAAATATTTTTTATTTAGGTATAATTGAATGTATTTTATTATATTTATCTTGATGCGTGTGCTCAGCACATATAAGTAACACGATTTGCTACAGTCTTATCTTTTCGAAAATTATCCATTATTCACCTTATGTTTGTTGAAAGTTTATTAATTTTTTTTTTAATGAAAAATTCGAAAGTAGCTCCAGCTGATGTTTCAAAATTTTTCCACATTCAAAACGTCATGTGATAATTTCGCTTTTTTTTTTTTCAGTTAATTATATCATATAATAATTCAATTCATCTCATTTATGAGTTATTTAAATGTATTGAGGTCAGCTCCGTCTACGTAACGAGATTTGCAAAAGTGGAATTTTTATAGATAAATAAATAAAATAAAGTACTTGGTCGATTCATTCACCTGCTCTTAAATATTCTTTTTTGTGAAAACTAGTCATATCTACAATTAGTTGCATACTGATTTATTAAAAAAAATTATTTGGCTTTGAATGGAACATACAATCAATTAGGATAAGAAAAGTACAAATCTCAACCAATAACTTCGATGATTTTTAATACAATAGGATATCAGGGACGTGATATTATCAATTAATAAAATGTACTAAGTCTGATATCAGCTTCGCAGTTAGTGTGACCGGCAGATATCGGTCCAATCCAGGCAATATCCATTGGATGACCATTAAACATATTCTAAAATATCTTAAAGTTACAGATGATAAGTTTCTGATTTATGGAGGAAATGAACTACAGGTTCATGGATATACGAATTCGGATTTCCAATCGGATCGTGATGATAGAAAGTCTACGTATGTACAACTATATCAAATATTACCATTATTTATTTGATAATTTTTTAATAATTTAATACACATAACAAGTTATTATTTGGTTATTATATAAGTGACGGAAATATTAATGCTTTTTTAATAATATCAAATAATTTAACTAAAAATGATTCATTCATTTCTTAGAAAAACAATTTTAATGAATTATCTTCCCTTCATAATTAAAGTTCCCTCTCCAGCCTATTTAATTTGATTGAAATAAATATAGATACTAGCTAAGAGTATGTATGATACGAATTGTACTTTAATTTTACTTCAAAGGTGTAGCAGCTAAAGTCGCGGGTTGATCTTTCGATTGGTCATTGTCGAGTCTTTAAGATAGTATGTGCTCATTCGAATTCGTAAATGAGTTTAGTTGTGATATCATATAGAAATTTATAAACTTAAATCAATCCAAAAATTAATTTAGATTTTTCTAATGTATTCGATGCTAACATTATATACAGTAAAGATTGCTGTTATTGTAGAGATTTGATTTGAATGATTAAATCCTTTTAACAACTATTTTTTTTGACTCTTCAAACGAAGGAAAAAAAAACAATTAATTATTTTTCAACGGTATCATATGTTAATAATTTGTTTTTTATGTAATTTTAAAATAATTCTTCAAGATATTAAAAATTTAGGAAACGAATCAAACAATTAATCATATTCAAGATACCATTAGTCTTCAAAATATTGAAGTAATGAACACGACATACATTTAGATTGGCATCACGCAACATATGAATATTCAAAATAAAACTTAATTTATGATTTTTATTTTTATTTTTGAAGTAAGGAGATGGACAAAATCATATGTATTTTTATCCTCTTGTCTCTCCAAAACTCAAACTCTGATGACAAATATTTTTTATTTAGGTATAATTGAAGGTATTTTATTATATTTATCTTGATGCGAATAAGAAGCACGATCTACTACAATATTAATTTTTCGGAAATTATCCATTATTCACTTCGCTTAATTTTTCCAGTTAATTATGTCATCTAATACTTGAATTAATCTCATTTATGAGTTATTTAAATGTATTGAGGTCAGCTCCGTGCGTCTACGGAACAAGACTTGCAAAAGTGACATTTTTATAAACAAATATATAAATACAAGTACTTGGTCGATTCATCTGCTCTTAAATATTCATCTTTGTGACAACTAGTCATCTTTGTGAAATTATTTATTCTCGTGTAGATGTAAGCAGTCTCCCAGGGGCTTGGCTTGGTGGTGTAGGGTTTAAGATCTCATTTTGAGGTTCTGGGTTCGAATCCAGAAAGTGCATTTCTTGTAAAAATCTGAGACAGTCGGGGATGTTACATGCTCTACTTAAGCTCGGAATAGGTGATTTGGCGATGAAATTTCCAATAATTAAAAAAAAAATTATAGATGTAAGCAATATTATTCTAAATTTTTTCTCTTACCTTCATATGCTTTGACTATATCAACCCACACCCACCCCAAATATGCTGAAAACATCAACTCTCTCATCAAATTTTTTGATAATATCGTTATAGGAAATGACATGGTATCACTAACTAATAATTATATAACATGTAAGAATTATGTTAAATAAAATTATTCATTATTTAGTTATTTTTATTATTTAACACGTAAGTCAAGATATTATTAAATTATTGCATGACTAACATGATATCATCATTGATCTTATATTATAAAATTAATCTCATTCATCAACTCGTCATTAATCTTGTAATATCAATTTCATCTAATATTCCTAAATAACCATAATAAGCTTGTAAAGCACCATTCAAACCTTCTAATTAAAATCTAGGATAAAAAACAACAGCAATAAGATAAAGTAAATGGATTTCTCTAAAATAATTCAACCATTTTACCTTCATAACAGTAATGGCTTCTAACAAAACAATATCATTAGGATCGCTACTGTCAACATACTCATCGAGAGTGCCAACAATATTTAAACTCTCAAGAAGAAATAAATGTGCTGTAGGATAATAAACACCGCTAAAAACTAAAGTAGCATCATTAAAAACTCTTAAAATATCTAAAAAAAATTCACAAATATCCCATTGGCTAGGATAAAGTGTGATATTTTGAACATGTTGAGAAAAAAAAAACTACATAATGCATCTTTGTATTGAAATGCTTGACATAAAAGAAAATAAGTTGAATTTCAACGTGTTGGAACATCTCTTGAAAATTTAATCGATTTAATACAATTTATTTTACAAAACTTAGTCCATTCTCTCCTAACTTGAGAATATGACAAAATACAGTTAAGTGCCGTTTTAATTGGATCAAGGAAATGTGATAATAATTTTAGACCGTCTTGCACACATAAGTTAAGGACATGACATGTACAACGAATATGAAAAAACCGACCCCTTAAATTTGGTTGACATATTTCTTTTAAATCATTGATGGATGCAGTATTTGCAGATGCATTATCAAATCCAATTGTTAAATTTTTTTCTCCTAAACCATATTCATCAAAAATTACCTTCATCATTCTATAAATATTATGTGCAGTATGTTGGTCATCAAAAACTCTAAATGCAATAAGTCGTTTTTGCATGGTAAATGATGCATCAATCCAATGACAAGTCACACTCATTTATGAGTGTGTTTGCCAATGGTCACTCCAAATATCAGAACATATAGAAATACGACCTTTCATCTCTTTAAATATTTCATTTAAAATAATTTTACCATCTTTATATAATTTGAAAATATGACGTTTTGTTGTGTTTCGAGTCATTTTACATGCAGAAGGGTTTAAAACATTATGCACGTAATTAGTAAAATGAAGTTTTTCAACAAAGCTTAAAGAAAGATGTGTCATACAAGTTAATTTCGCAAATTCTTCTCTATTTTTTGCATCGGAATATTTAAATAAATCTAAAGCACTCGTACCTCTACTAGATGATGCGTACCTGGCCATTTGAGTTTGCGTCGTATCAATTCCAAGTTCAATCGGATGATGTCTTTCCAGGTGCTTGATCATATTGCTGTATCCACCAGAAAATTTGTAGATAACCCCACAATAGTTGCAAATTGCTCGTTGTGTATTATCTTCTAGGCGTTCCAAACGAAAATGAATTTTGAAAACATCTGAGGAACGAGCCTTAAATTCTCTTCTCCGTGATTTTGCACCGACACTAGGGCCGCTCTCTTGGATTGGCATATTTGACATTATGTTCTCAGATGAGCTTGCCATTTTTCGTTTGAGAAATTAGGAAGAAAAATAAGAAAATTGACTAATTACGAATGATAATAACTAATTGAATTGAGATTGAGAATAAGATAATTGTATGAATTATTGAGAATAAGATAATTGTATGAATTGAGATTGAGAATAAGAGAATTATAGGAAATGAGAGAGTTGAGAATTTAGTGTGTTGAAATAATGAAAAATGAATCCTATTTATAGAGTTTTAGAATTTTTTTGATACCAAAAATGCCCATAAATATAACCGTTTTATTACCGTTATTAGGGATATATTAGTAATTTAGATTTTATTTTATAATTTTTTTTTTATTTGGGCAGGGAGCCAATGCCCCCAACGGCTACTAGCCGTTGGGCAGGGCTCCCAACGGCGAGGCAAGTTTTTTTATTTTTTTTAAACGGTTCCGGTTGGAACCGTAGAAGGTTCCACCGGTTCGAGTTGGGGTCGAACCCTAACCGAACCGGTCGGCCACGGTTCCGGTTCCGGAACCGGTTGGAACCGGAACCTTCCGGTTCCAACCGGTTCGGTTCCGGTTCCGAATCGGAACCGTGGCCGGGTTTACATTGTATAATAGAATTTTCACTATCCTCCCTCATTTACCATTTAAAAAATTAAGGTAAGTGTGGGAGTTAGGATTGATGAAACTCTTATCATATTTCCATGATGTGATTCTTGTCAATATTATTGAGTTCATGCTTGAAGTTTTGACTATTGCTTTCATATTGCTTTGAATATTGCTTTCATATGCTTTCATTTACCATTTAAAAAATTTGAATATTGCTTTCATATATTTCCACGATGTGATTCTTGTCAATATTATTGAGTTCATGCGACAAATAGTATCACATCAGTTTGAAATACAGAAACTTTTATAATGTTCATCGTACAAGTCAAACTTTTTATTTGATTATTTTTCCCAATCAATCCATTTGAAGAATAATTATTAGGACACAATTTAAATCCTAAATGATATTGGCTGCTTGATTTGAATCCTCATCACATCATGCTATGATTTTTCGCAAAGTGGAAATAATATCTTAAAATCATAATCGATCACATATATATTATAAATTTAGATTAAGTGTTGAGTTGAATAGTACTGATTTTTTTATAATTTTTATTACACGTGTTTTAATAATAATATAATGTTAAGATTCAATTACGTTTAAATTATTATCCAATAACTACAAATCATAAAACTTAATACAAAACTTTTCATAGTATCGAATCCAAGTCTTATATGTCATTCCCCAAAGAAAAAGGGAGAAAAAGTTATAGAGAGAAGAGAATATGTAGATAACTTAGTGCATGTTTAGTATAACTTATACAAGAGATAAAAAAGTTTTTTTATTCCTAAAAATTATTTTCAAAAATTTTGATGGTATTTGACTGCATTTTTAGTATAGTTTTTGATGATAAAAAAAAAAATTATTTTACTTATATCAGTAAAAACTCAAAATTTGGGCTTTTAAGAGTAGAATTTGAAAAGTTTTTTCAAAGTATTAAATTATCTATAATATCTTTATTTAATTTAACAATATTATTTCATTTCTTTTATAACATAACTTTAAGAAACTTGTCAAATAAAGTAATTTTACGTTTTTTAATAAGAGCTTTCACTCACAACTAAACATTAATTTTTTTTTTTTAAATCAAAAACTCTAATGCTAAAAGTTATACTTGAAAAAATTCTATTTGAAAATCTATACCAAACGGATGTAGAGCCACATTACAGAAAGAAAATAAAACGAGACAAAATTAATCCAAGAAAACCCAAATCAATAACTGATCAGGAATGCGAACCGAGATTAGATTCAGCCTCGTTAAGTCATCATACTTTAGAGAAAACAATACAAGTCTTTTTTTTTTTTTTTTTTTTTTTTGGGCAAATCGTAGGAAGGAAACTTATTGAATGTAAAATTGATAAACTCACTTATTTATTAATTATTATTATTGTGAGACAATGAGGTTATGGAACCAATATTCAACAGCAATTTTATTCTCCTCTTTTTTCAATTCTCATGAAATCAATGAAAGATTCTTTTCCACGCAGCTCGTTTGAGAAAAATCCTTTGAGGTGATCCACCACACCTATCTTCTTAAACAATGCAGGAGTTTCTGGAGTAATAAGGCTTGGTGCTGGACTCAATACTCCATCCGTTTTTGGGTTGTAAAATGTGGCGAAAGATAATCTTTCCTTCATTGAATTTACGGTTGCACGATGCTCGATACTTCGGTAAATTCCATTGGTAAAAATCTACAAGATGATGACAGTTCAATAAATTTAGGAAAAGTAAAGTAAAATGAGGGGGAAAAAAGAGAGAGAGAATAAAAAGTGACTGATATTACCTCCAAAACGTCACCAATATTGATGATAAAAGCATCAGGGTGGGGTTTAACAAGAACCCACTTTCCATCTTTGTTTATTTGAAGGCCGTCCATGCCGTTGACTTGGAGGAGGATGGTGAGTGCAGAGGCATCAGAATGAGCATTCAAACCGATAACAAGCTCTGGTTGTGGACATGGAGGATAGTAATTCATCCTCATTGATTGAACCCCCTCTTCAAATAACTCTTTCATATCGTTAGGATCCATTCTTAGAGCTTTAGCCATTTGATCCAATAGTTGTAAGGTTAGATTTTTAAGTTCTGCCGAGTAAGCTTCCAAAGTATCTCTACATTCCAATACAATAAAAATAGTCCATTATTTTTGTTGAGAAATGATATAGAAACTAAACGATATTGTTTTTATGATAATTTTGTCTCCTTTAACATTTTTTCAATTCTGTTTGCCTAAAAAATAAATGTGAGAGAGAGAGAGAGAGAGAGAGAGAACATACCGGAATGGAAGTGGCAACTTGGGGAACAGGTGAGGTTTTCTCAAATGAGCTGGGAGAGTGAACAAGGTAAAGCCATATCCCCAATCAAGTTTTTGTTCCTCAGAAGCAATAAAGAGCTGACCAAATCCTTCAATGTCTCCGGGTTGCTGCCAATACTTATTTTTTTCATCAATTGGAAGATTAAAGAAGTCTTGAATCTCTACCTTCACTTTCTCCACCAATGAACTGCTCACTCCATGATTCATCAACTGCAATAAAATTAAAGCACGATCTTCATGTCACATATATTATTGATTAAATTTAATTAACTGGTAAATGAAATTAATTTGGGGCAGATTAATTTATCCCCAAACATCTTCCAAGTTTGAGAGTAGAAATTTCACCCACTTATGTCTTGTTTTTTTCTTACAGATGACGTTGACGTGTAGAAGAAAATTTACCTGGAAGAAACCCAACTTTTTGCATGCATTGTCAAGCTTCCCCAGCTCAGAATCCATGGAATCTCCAGAGAGCAACTTCTGCATGTCAATGACTGGAAGCTGAAGTTCTTGTGCTGAAGAATTACCGTTGGATATCAAATGATGATGGTCTTGATTAGTTCGGATATAACGTGGTGGAACAGAAGTCATATGCTTCATTGCCAGCTCCTGAACCGAAGGCTCCACGATAGAACTCCCGAAGCTTGCTGCTGCTTTTGCCTCCATAGCTTTTGATTCTCTCTCTTTCTAGCTTGCTATTACTTAATTTATTTTTCCTCCTGAATGTGGTTTAATCTCTTTTGCCGTACATCGGATATAAATAGTCCTCTGGATATAGGTTAGGTGTAATTTTTTTTTTATAATTATATTAATATAAATAAGAGGGCTTATCTTCCCCCTCCCTCTTACACATTTACCTTTTTGTGCTCCCCTAAAATTCCCTAATTACCCTCTTCCTTTCACCAAAATTCTATTTTCAATTTTCAAATAAACCATATATATCTATTATTTTTTATTTATTGATATATACATATATTTATATATATATATATATATATATATAAATATATATATATATATATTTTTTGATTAATTTAAAAAAAAAAAGGGCTTTGGCTGCAGCAATTCGCCCCTCTTTTTTTTTTCTTTTAATTTTTTTTTAAATATATTTTATAATTAATTATTATAAAAATATTCTTAATATTTATTTGAAAATAGTACAAATAACAACATAAAAAGTTACACTTAAAAATATAAAAACATAAATTCTAATCTATGTTGCCTCCAAAGTCTCCTCCTGGCGCACTTGGTGATATACCCAATACTTCGTACCATAATTGATTACGAATCATATAACGAGTGGCCCATTCTTTAGCTTCATACGATGAATGTTCCCACCACCACATTGGGATGGGTGGTACAGGGTAATGAGGGTGTAAAAAAACTTGCACAAAGTGTCTGCCAACATGAGCAATAGCTATTTCTTGACGCTCTTGCTCTGGAACTGCAGGGGACCTTAATGGCAAGTGAGTAAAACAACTCCAAACATTCTCAGCAAATGTATGCAGTACAATATTGTACCTCGAAGCGATGACAATTCCTAAACTCATTGAGTCCATCCAATGTACCTCTGGTGCCGGCGACTGGAAAAAATGCAGTAAGTGTAATAGATTGTCAGCCCATCCGTTTGATGGATAAAGTCGATCATATAAATCTTTATTTTGTTGAATCTCTTCAATAAGGTCGCATCGTACTTGACCCCAACCTTCTTCGCCATACCCGATTAGTGCAGCTATTGCTCTGAATCCACAATGACCATCAGCTTGAACGTCAATAGTGTGAGAAATATAACGTTGATATGCCACAGGTAATTTCTGAATATAAGTATCACAAATCGGTGGAAGTTGAGACTGGTCATGAGTTGATCGCCTCCCACGACCTCCTCTTCCTAGAGTCGGTACAGTTGGTTGAGTGACCCTAGATCCTGAAGTGGAAGCATATCCAAAAGAAGGTATGCGACGTTTGCTTTGCTCATCTCTGCCTGTAGGTCGACCTCTATGTTCAGTGTTGTACGAAGGGACTCGAACTGTGCTTTGAGATGGATCTGCCATATCGAGAAACTTGTCTATCATATGCTCTCGCATACATGGATCCATCTCATGTAATAATTCAACAACGTTTGATATCCTGTCAGGTCGTGCTGCATTATAATTGAACTGGTGTACGTGCATTGATAACCTTCTCCAATGTGCGTCAACACTTTCTATCGAAATTGGGATGGAAAGATGAAGACAATATGCAATATCGTGCATACATGGCAATCCATATATTATTTTGAACGAGCAGTTGCACATGCCGGCTAGTTGGTGACATGTTTCATCAACACATTTCAGCTGATCATAAATAAACTCCATCGCCTCTAATGAAATCCGACACCTTATTTCATTAAAAATCTCCACACGCAAATGTGTATGTCGTGGAATGTTCAGAGATTTCTCGAATGACTTTTGAATTTCCCCAAACTGATTTCTCAACATCTTGTGTATTTTTTCAAAAGATAATTGTAGGGATGACATGGTATTTCCCAAATATAATTTCAGTCTCGAATGTGCAGACTCTGCCCTGTAATTTAAAAAATATTGTATTTTTCATTAGTGAAAATTACAATAATGATCAATAATTTAAATAGTAAAAAAAAATATTGTACCTCTGACTTGAATTGCTTCCCAGGTGCATACATGTATCAATCCATGCTGAAACAAATCGGTCTCTGTAAGGGTGTAACCATGTCTCCCAAAGGTAATTTATAGCACCATTGAATTGTCTAAACTCTTCGCGCATCACCTCCCATTTCTGTTGGTAAGACCATTGTGTTGATGAATTAATAAGGGAGTGCCATGATGAATAAAAGTGTTTCCATTGTATACCAAGCATAGGACTACATTTCTTCATTACGCACTGATTTATGTGCCAAATACAAAGAATGTGACGAGCCATGGGAAAACATGTTTCAATGGCTTTAATAAGCCCCAAATCCCGATCTGAAACAAAAACTGATGGCAATGATGCTCCTTTTTCAACCATCCATTTCTTCAAGATTGATAATGCCCATGTTAGTTGCCCAGCCGTCTCATTACTAAGATATGCGAACATAAGCGAGTAAGTTCGCATTGTGGATGTGATACCAACAACCTCCAATAGTGGTATCCGATACTCGTTGGTCTTGTATGTTGCATCAATGATTAACACAGAAGGAAAGTTAACAGACAGCTCTAAGCTTTTTGGATGAACCCAAAGAATATCTGTAATTTCATTGGTGTCTGGATTTGTAAGGTAATCATGAAGATAATTTTTCTTAATCAATTGATCCAAAACATATTGAATAGCAGTTAGACCACCCCGTTTTGCTTCTTTATTTCTGGAAATAGCATTGTAAATGCTTCTGATGTCCGTACTATTTGACGGGTCTCTTTCCTTTAAAACACTAAGAATTTCACGAGGTGCGGTGCTGTTGGCCATATCAAGCACAAATTGTTTCTCTAACGGTTTTAGCCTAGACGGATATTCATGGCCATCAAGATATTCTGCAACTTGATGGTTATGGAAACCACATGTAACCTTTAATCCCCACATAATACCGTCTGGAGGTTTTGGTATACCTCGCAGCTCAAATGGGCATTCACATTTTTTTGTCCCACTATTTTTTACTATGGATTGACCTTCAACAAGATACCGCGGTGGTTTGTACTTTCCTCCTCTTTCACACATAAGATGACACTTTGGCAGCTTGCCGCCTTTCAAATTAGCAGAATTTTTAATCACTATCGCAATATTATTCTCTAGACCAACTCTTTTCGCCCAATTTATCATATCTTCTCTACTTTCAAAGATCTATATACAAAATAATGAAGATATATAAATAACAAATATATGTAATTTCTACACTTTAAAAATAAATAACGAATGTACATAATACAAACATAAAAATAACCTGGTCTGTAGTAAATTCAGTTGTATAATCACGACTATTGCTGTAGATGCTTTCCCCACTTCGAACTTCATTCTCGCCTGACCAACTATCTGAAAATGAGCCCAAGTTACAGTTATCCATAATGTTTCCCGAAGATGATAGCTATATTATAAGAAGAGAGAATGATATGTTGAAGGAAAAAGAAAAAGAGAATGAGATGAGAGAGGCTCAAATGATAATTAACATTCAAACTTAACACAACTACCTATTTATATAATAAATAAACACAAATAAAACAAATAAAATTTAAAAAAAAGTAAAAGAAAGAATATGGAATACTGATTTACGAAATTAAATAAGACAAACAACTTTTATAAAAAATAAGAATATAAAATGTGAATCAGAATAAGAAATCAACACATCTTTTAATAAAATAGATTTTTTAAAAGTAAAAGAAGATATGGATACTGATTTACGAAATTAAATAAGACAAACAACTTTTAATAAATAAAATTTAAAATCAGAATCAGAATAAAAATCAACACAACTTTTAATAAAATTTTTTTAAAAAAAAGTAAAAGTAGATATGGATACTGATTTACGAAATTAAATAAGATAAAAAAATTTTAATAAAGAAAATATAAAATCGAAATCGAAATCAGAATCAAATCAAAATCAACACAACTTTAAATTTAATATATATATCCATATAATTTTTTTAAATTATTAAACTTTTTTTTTCGAAATTAAAAAAAAAATATATATAATAATTAAAAAAAAAAAAAAAGGGAGGGGGGACGATTGTTCCCCTCAAAAGGGGAACAATCGCCCTGGACGATCATCGTCCAGGGCTCCAGGCCCCAGGGGGATGATTCCCTTGGGGCCAATTTTTGGTTTTTTTTTTTTTTTTTTTTTATAAATTTCGAAAATAATAAGAAAATTATATTGTTTAAAATATTTTTTTTATACATAAGTAGTTTTAATTAAATTAAAATGAATTAAAAAATTAAACGAATAGATAAAAATATGTAATATTTATTAACAAAAATAAAAAAATAAATAAAAAAAATAATTAACATTTTATTAATTATTAATAAAATATTTAAATTTTATAATGTGTAAATTCTTAAAAAAAAAAAAGGAATTGTAAATATTGATAAGGGTTTTTTTGTAAATTCCAAAGGAGAGAGGGGGAGGGGAATGTGTCAGTTGTCAGTGGGGGGGGGGGGGGAGATCAATTTTCTATAAATAATCTCGCAAGATATTTTTGGATTTTTTTGATGGATTTCCCTAAAATGCCGATGAATCTGGTGTGTATCGGCGGTTCAGTCGTTAATCCTTAATTTTAAGTAAATGTTTAACTGATTTAATCATATGATGACACATAACCATTAACCAACTTACCATTATTTTTTGATCGATTTTGGTTAATTCGGTTATTAACCCGTCCAGAATCTCCACAAATAATAATCCACATTAACAAATTAATACAAATTTAAATTCATCAAAAGACAAACATATATAGGTTTAACAACCGAAGAAAAATTTAAATTCATCAAAAAACAGTCTACGACTACACTCAGTAGATACAGAAGGTAAAAATTTTAATTAAAACATATAAAGTCAAATTATGATTTGTAATCGGTTAATTGGTCGGTTCGGTTATACAAATCTCATAACCTTAACCGAATCGAAAAATCGAAAAAAATTAAAAATCTTTACCCGAAAAACCGATTTAATCACAGTAACCGAATCATTATAAAAAAAAAAGATTGAAACGGTTCTATTAATCAGTTAAAACCGATTAATTCACACTCCCAGAGATATCATTGAATTTTTCTTCGATCTAAATATACTTGCATCGTACGTTGGTTCTGAAATTTATAAAAGCATGATTATTATTTTAACTACAAGTATGCTCTATATTAGTTTTTATTGAGGATCTTGTGTATTATAATATAATAAATTATTTATTCGCTATATCTAGAAGATCTCCTTCTTAAAATACTGTTCACCCGTTGATAAGTCCAAGGGGTGCCATTTATTTAGGATAATAAGAGTAACCCAGTCCATGGTATCAAAAGAATTATTCATAAATTAGGTATAAGCTTTCAAACATTATATCATCAATGTGTATATGTATTTCCAATTTACTGTTTAAATGCTTTTACCTTCTTGATTTTAAAATCCTCATCAGGTTTTATACATATAGATATATGTATATATTGTAAGGTTTTGGGATTAACGCGGAAGCATTCATGTGACTGGAATTTAAATTTTTCCTCCAAAACCACTTTAAAAATCACAGATATGTCGTTGTTGATGTAAACAAATATATTACTTAATTAATCTATATTAATTTTAACATGCATGCAACAAATATTTTATTTATCAACATAAATAATATTTACTAATAATCAAACATATCTTGATGTGCTTATTGTCTTTTTTGAGCCTTTTGAATATTATTCTTGATTTTTTTCCTTTACAGTAGTGCACCAAATATTGCACATCTAGTTGGCACACTAGCATTCCTCTTCAAACAAATCGCTCACACTATTGAGAACAAAAAAAATCATTTTCTTTTCTAGGATGTTGAAGTTTTTAAGAACAAAATATTCTCAAAGAGAGATCGAATCGCAAATTAAGCACGTTTGCACTTAATATAAATATATAATATATATAGATATATTATATATATATATATATATTCTTGTCTTTGCGCATATGTGCATATATATGTAAAAGCAACGTAAACAACCTCATTTGATATTACTTTTCTTTCTTCACGTGACCCCACACACAGAGTCGCGCACACTATATTATATGAGTAGGGGTGGCAATTTGGGTCAGGATTCGTTTATTCGTTCGATTCGATTCGCTTTAAAGCGAATACGGGTTTGAAAAAATGGATTCGTTTAATAAATGGGTCAATTCGATTCGATTCGTTTATTAAACGAATCGAATACGAATTTAAGCTCATCGATTCGTTTATTCGTTTATGATTCGTTTTATTATTTTTTTTTTACTAGTTCTTGTTAATTTCAATTAATATTCGAGAAATTATAGCTAATTATCATATAAAATAAATATTTTTAATATTTGGTGAGATATTTTTAGTAAATATATTAATTACTTATTTCATATGTATATATTTATGAAGAATTAATGTAAATCAAGTGTGGTAAATTATTTTATTAAATAATATCATTGACTAAACGAATAAACGAATATTCGTATTCGATTCGTTAATAAACGAATCGAATACGAATCCTGATATTAGGATTCGTTTAATAAACGAATCGAATACGAATCCATCACATTTTGATTCGATTCGTTTAGGATTCGATACAATTCGATTCGTTGATTCGTTTTGACACCCCTATAATGAGCATTGGATTGTTTTAATTGTATCCCATTACAATAAGGACAATCAAATATCTTTCCAAATTAAATTTGATTTCTTAAAGATTCTTTCTAAAATAAACTAGGATACTTAATCAAATTAGAAATCATAATTAAATAAAGACTCACTACAAGAATTATGGCTTTTAGCGTCCAAATATTTAGCGTCGAATAAATTTTCGACGCTAAAACTCACTTTTAGCGTCGAACACATTTTCGACGCCATATGTCATATTTTTAGCGACGGAATAAAACTTCGACGCAGAATATTAATTTTTTAGCGTCGAAAACTTTTTTCGACGCTAAAATCAGTACTTTAGCGTCGAATAATAGTCGACGCTGGATAATTCTATTATTGCAATAATTTTTGGCGCCAAATATTACACTTTTAGCGTCAAAAAACGGAGTCGACGCCAAAATTTCTTTTAGCGTCGAATATGTAGCGTCGCTAAAGGTTTAGAAGTTTATGACCGACCACCGACAAATCCTTGATTCTTTAGCGTCTAAATTAATTCGACGCTAATTTGTTTATATTTAGCGTCGAAACAAGTTGTTTCGATGCTAAAACTTCAACAATTAGCGTCGAATTTGAATTTTCGACGCTAAATATAGATTAAAATGCAGATTGCCACCAACCCTTCTCCCTTCTCCCCCTCTGTTTTTTTCTCTCATTCTCTTCATTTTCATCCTCTGAAATCTGAGAATTTCTCCTCTACAGCCTCACATCTCTCCTAAAAATTTTCAATAAAATTGTAATCAATTTCCGATAAGGTAATTCTTCTTTCATATTTCTTTATTATTTTCAATTTTTATGATTATATATGTGTTTATATGTTGTTTGTTAGTCATTTATGATTCATATATGTAGAGTAAGTATATTAATTAATAAAATATAATTTTTTTGTAAACTATTTAATTTATCAACCAAATATATATATATATATATATATATATAATATATATATGTATATGCTTAAATAAAGTATTAATGAATTAGTAATGTTGATTACTGTAAAATGATATCTAATAATTATATTATTATATTTAGGTATTCTGCTGAAATGGATAGAAATTGTGAGCTCTCTGGATAGATTGAGTGTTGAATATCGTAATGGAGTGTCTGAGTTTATGGAAGTCGCAAAGCAACACATTGATGCAGAAGGTCGTGTTCGTTGTCCATGTGCAAATTGTTTGAATAGGAAAAGGAAGCGGTTAGATGAAGTTCATAATCATTTATACATGCCAGGAATATCACCAACTTACCGTACGTGGATTTATCACGGTGAGCAGTATAATTCTCAGTCAAGGTTTTTTGATTCCGGCAAAGGGAGCAGTAGTTACAATCAACCTGCAAACGATGAGATTACCGATATTTTCCATGACTTACAAGGTCCACAACTTGGTCATAGTGTTAGTGGTGACATGCCAGTGTTAAGTGGAAATGATCAAAATTTATTTGGTGAACTACTTGATGAGGCAAAAAAAATTCCATTTGAAGGTGCTGGAATGTCGATCTTGAATTTCGTTGTGAAATTATTATACATTAAAGTGATCAACAGAATGACCAACAAAAGTATCGATATGATGTTAGAGTTACTGGCCCAAATGTTACCGGTTGGAAGCGAATTGCCTAAGTCGTACTACGAGGCAAAGAAAATGTTGCGTGATCTGGGAATGGGGTATGAATCCATTCATGCTTGTAAGTTTGATTGTGTATTATTTCGTGCCGAGTATGAATCACTTGAACATTGTCCGATATGTGATGAAAGTCGGTACAAAGTCCGTGGTATGGGGAAGAAAGTGCCTCAAAAGATATTGCGATATTTCCCTTTAACGCCCAGGCTGCAGAGATTGTTCATGTCGACACACAGCGACTGATATGATGTGGCATCATGAAAAGAGGATCGGTGCGGAGGGCATACTTAGACATCCTGCAGATGGAACCGAATGGAAGGAATTTGATGACATGTACCCCCGTTTCGCTGAGGACCCCCGTAATGTCAGGTTAGGTCTTGCCTCTGATGGTTTTAACCCATTTGGGAATATGTACAACTCTTATAGCATATGGCCCGTTATTGTCATTCCATATAACTTACCTCCATGGAAATGTATGAAGGATCCGTTCATGTTTATGTCATTGCTTATCCCTGGTCCACGTTCACCTGATAAAGTTATAAATATTTACTTGAGACCATTGATCGAAGAGTTACAAACATTATGGAATGTGGGTGTGCATACCTATGATGCAGCTTCAGAGCAGTATTTTCAGATGCATGCCGCATTATTATGGACCATTAATGATTTTCCAGCTTATGGTTCATTATCTGGATGGAGCACTAAGGGATACATGGCATGTCCAGTTTGTGCGGGTCAAACACCTTCGCAACGATTACGGAATAAAATCGGATACACAGGGCACATGAGATTTCTTGAGTTGAGTCATCCTTGGCGGAGGAGTCAATTATTTAACGGTCAACATGAACCTCAAGTATGCCCACTCCATTGTCTGGATTCGACATACTTTGCCAACATCAACAACTCAGAGACACACACCAGGTAAACATCCTAATAATAGAGATAAAAATCGAAAGCTTTACTGAAGAGTTGAATTGGACAGGAAAGAGTATTTTCTTTGAGTTAGAATATTGGGGGACTCTGAGTTTGCGACATAATTTGGATGTAATGCATAGAAAAAAACATTTGTGAGAGTTTAGTGGGTACACTATTCAATATTCCGGGTAAGACAAAAGACACTGTAAATGCTAGATTGGACCTACAAGATCTTAGAATTCGCAGTGAATTACATTTACAAGTCACCTCTCGAGGTCTTATTAAGCCTCATGCTAGTTATGTGCTCAATCAATCGGAGAGAAAATCATTTTGTGATTGGCTGAAAATGGTTAAATTCCCTGATAATTATGCATCGAAGATTGGGCGTTGGGTCAGAGATGATACAATAACGGGATTAAAGAGTCACGATTGTCATGTGCTTCTCGAGATTCTCCTTCCTGTTGGCATTCGACCTTATCTCCCCCCGAATGTATGCGACGTCGTACTTGATCTATGTGGCTTCTTTAAACAATTATGTCAGAGGACATTGAGCACATCTGTTATTGACGACCTTGAGCGAGGAATCGTGATAATCTTATGCAAGTTGGAGCGAATTTTGCCACCTGCCTTTTTTGATGTCATGGTACATTTGGCCATGCTTTATATTTACCGCTGAAGCTAGAAATGGAGGTCCTGTCCATTACAGATGGATGTATCCCATTGAGAGGTACTATATATATATCACACAGTTTTTATATAAGAAAATTCTTAACTTTTTTCATGTGCATAGAATTTAGTATTACTGCAAACTTGTTGTCATATTTACAGGGCTTTGGGAGATTACAAACAATATGTGAAAAACAAGGCACGCCCTGAAGGGTCAATAGCTGAAGCTGTTATAATAAATGAAGCAATAACATTTTGTTCGATGTACATGCAGAATATCGAAACTCATTTTAATCGTCGGCCACGAAACTATGATGAAGATGCAAGTAATAACCAAGATATCACAGTGTTCCGTCAAAATTGCAGACCATTTGGAGCAGTAGGTGTCAAATTACTATCCCTTCAGGAAGTTGAACGTGCACATTGGTTTATATTGAGTAATTTGATGAAGTGCAACTGTATATAACGTAAGTTTTTCTGGTGCATAACTATTGTATTTTTGCCATACATTAACTGTGATAATATATTGTAGGCAACATCTAACAATGCTACAATGTCGTGGTGACCACAATGTTGATGGAACACACAGAAAAGAATTTCCTAAATGGTTTCAGACAACTGTAAGTTAGAATATTTTATATTTATTTTTATCCTAACATTAAACATTTCAGTTTGTTATATTAACACATATATTTCTCTCATTGTCAGATTAACAACCAAGTTCAAAATGGTCAATTGGACTCGCAATCCTCGTTGGTTTCTTTGGCTTATGGGCCTCAAAAGCAGGCTTATGAGTACAGTGGATGCATTGTCAACGGAGTTAGATTTCACACCGAACAGCGAGATGTTACTCATGTGACTCAAAATTCTGGAATTGTAGTCCAAGGAGAACACGGCTCAGATCTAATTGACTTCTACGGCGTATTGCAGTCGGTCATTGAGTTGATATACCGACCCAGACGACATATTGTGCTATTCGACTGTAAGTGGTTTGACACAAATGCCAGAAAGAGGAGAATTCAAGTTCGTAATCATCTAACGTCAATTAATGTTCAACGTTTTTGGTACAAGAATGATCCATACATTTTTTGTACCCAAGCACGTTCAGTGATATACATATCTGATCCCAAGTTAGGAACTGGATGGATGGTGGTAGAAAGGTTACAACATAGGGCCATCTGGGACACGCAGGAGAAAGATAGAGTTGACATATCAGATGAAACAGAAGAGGTCTTCGGAAACTTTGAAGATACTGCACAAATATATTATGGACCAACTGTCACCGTTCCTGAAAATATCACATTAACTCGAGCTAGTACAGAGGTTGAGATAATTCCTCATGCTGAAGTGAGCGCTGAAGTAGCAAGTGAATACCAATTTGACACTGAAGATGACTTCGATTCTAGTCACGAATCCTCAAATACCGATGACAATAGTGATTAATGAAGTTACTGTATTTTGTGATTGCTGAATAATTTTCTGGATTATATAATGTATGGTTGTTAATTTTAATTACTCTTTAGATATGGTTGAAATATTATCGTAATTATTAATAGTATAACTATCATATATTTGTTTTTATTATTTTTAACGGTAGACATCTAGCGTCGAAAAAGATATTCGACGCTAATATGTGAAAATTTAGCGTCGGCTTCTGGTCGACGCTAAATGTCTTTCATTTAGCGTCGACGTCTGGTCGACGCTAAATGTCTTTAATTTAGCGTCGAAAAACATTCGACGCTAATGTATGACATTTAGCGTTGAAAATACTATTTCGACGCTAAATATAAAATTAAATTTCCCGGAAAAAAAACCCTAAATTTTTAATAAACCGTCTTTTTTGGTGTCGAAATAGTCGACGCTAAAATCAAATTAATTCGACGCTATATGTACAATTAGTGTCGAAATGTATGTTTCGACGCTAAATATAAAAATTAAATTTCCCGGAAAATTAACCCTAAATTTTAATTACCGCCTGCTTATTGGCGTCGAAGTATTCGACGCTAAAATGAAATTAATTCGACGCTAAATGTCGTTTAAATCCCTAAAACCAGAGATCTCTTCTTCTCGGCTCAAACGAGCAAAATTCGCCCAAGGCACTCTCTTCTTCTGCATTCTCGGCTTCTAGACATCGCAAGCAACGAATTTAAGGTAAGTCTCACTTTTTGATTTTAATTTGATGATGATGATGATGATGGTGATGGTTGTCAATATGATTTATGGTTGTTGATGATGATGATTGTTGAAGTTGATGATGAATTGCATGATATGATTTATGGTTGTTGATGTATGATGATGAATTTGTAGGATGATGATTGTTAATAGAGTGGAATAATTGATGATGATGATGATGATTGTTGATGAATGATGATGATGATTGTTGATGAATGATGATGATGATGATTGTTGATGAATGATGATGATTGACGCTAATGAATGATGAATGATGAATGATGAATGATGATGATCGACATAATCGAAAAAATTATTTCGACACGAAAAGTGATTGTCGTCGATATTTTATCGTCCATTTTTTGCGTCTAATTTTTTCGACGCTAAATGTCTTTTGCGTCGAAACCTTGACTTATGGCGTCGAAATAATTCGACGCTAAATGTTCTAATTCTTGTAGTGACTTTCATATTTAATCTTAATTAGAACTCTAATTAATTTATGTGCTAAATTAAAGTTCAATATATTAAATATTATTTTGGCATAATAATTAATTAACTATTAATTAATTAATTAATTAATTAACTTACTTAATTTTAATTAACAATTAATTAAAATTACATTTAATTTTTAAATATAAATATCAAATATTTATTTAAACAATTAAATCTAATTTACTGTAACATCCCGCGGAAAACCAGTCTCCATAAGCCTCTGATTCTAACGAAATTTCGGCATGATGTATTCGTAACATCATGCAACCTGGCTTATAGCCAGCACCCTGAGACAACATGCTCATGCAAACTCAACATATGCAACCATCATCTAGGCCTCAGGCCTGAACTCAATGAACAAAATATAAATACTTGGCATCCAGCCAGAACTCAAAGTAAAACTATACTATTACATATGCAATATAAATACATATACAAAATAAGGAGTCATGATGACCCATAACTCAACCTAGGACTCAATGACTTTCTTGACTGCAATTGGGGCGATCCTCTGTCTTCAAAGTCTTCACTGAAATCTTACTGGCTTAGTATGATAGCTACTGACCTGCAAAACTAACAAACTGTTGTGGTGTGAGTCATAATGACTCAGTAAGTAACCATGCTTATAACTTGAGCGTACAAACACATACAACGTCTAAGTTATGTTTATGTATTAACTTGGGTTGTTTATAAAACCATTAAAGCATTTTCAACATTTGAATTAACCATATAACTCTTATCCGTTTTATTTCCATATTACTTGCTACTAGTCTTTCTAAATATTTAACAAAGCACAAACTGTATTACCGGTCTTTTATCTGTCTACAAACATACTTTATCTTCTCTTTGTTATTTTCCTTTACAAACATATTGCTTGATACTGATCCTTTTATCTGATTCGTCATACTTTAATCATGTTTTCTATTTATATTTTCACACATCTACAACATACGCATCAAGTCTCTACATTATTAAAAATCATGTCAGAATCCATCGCGCTTTTGCTGTACTAATCTATTAACTTCTCACTTTCCTGCTCTTTAACTTCTCTTTGCTAATTAACCTAAGCAATTATTATAGCTTTCTTTCTTTTATCCTTTTTGAAATATCATCAAATCGGTTGTACTAAAATATTACTTCTGTCAAACATTTAATCCACTATCACTGATCATGTATACATGCACATGTAATCATTGCAACATGTTCTAGCATTCTTACAATATGTTCTTTCTGAGTAAGCATACAACTCATATAATCATCATTGATACATATACATTTAAATAAGATCATGCTACTATGCACTTGTACTCTACAAAATGTTTCTTCTATATGAACATGCTACACACAAAGTCATCAATATATGCATACTGATGCAGACATGTCATTATGCATTGGAAAGGTCAAGACATGTCAATTGCCTGATCCAGTCAACAGGCGCCAATGACCCTCAGATCAGACGAACGAAACCCACCCGAGTGCCTCACACAGAGATGACGACTGAAGCAAATCTAGGACATGACCAGAAACAACCATCACTAAGGTCCATTGGTGACACCATCCTTGTCCAGGCGACACTCAAGACGCTTGTCAGCGTCTTGATTAGGGCAACAAAGACCATCCGAGCCCAGTCCAGACGACACGACTAGTGATTACTCTCCAAGCTAAGTACTCCTTGACTTAGAGAGTATGAGACAAACTGTATGGGCCAAATTTGGTCCAGGGGACAATTTCGACCTTCCTGCTCCTGGACCACTACTGAATGCACCCCCGTATCCTCCAAACCGAATCCTAAAGATATAATGCAGGCCCAGGCCCAATTAGCACCAGCACCCGTAACTGAGTAGCCATGCAAAAGGCCAGGCCACGTAACACCCAAAATCATAAACGCCATTCAGAGATTCATCTGTTCCAGCCTACAACGGGCATAAAGCGGCATTAAATCCCTCATGAAGTCACCTCAACAGACAAGCAATAAAAGGGGAATTAAAGGCACACGTTACGGGGAGAGGTATAAAAGGAAACGAGGCTCCAGGAGGAAGGGGACGAAACTTCTTTCTCTCATACTCACAGCTTTAGGACATTCTCAAGCTCACCACACCTCCTACCTACCGCCCTCACGGCATCCTACGAAGTTCAAGGTAATATCCAACCTTGACCTCCCACCTACTATTTCCTTAGTTCTTTCACTGACTTGGGCATCGGAGTGCCTACGGCATCCACCACACCGGTGGGTAGACTTTCTCCGTTCACCCTACTTTCTTTGTTTTGCAGGATCGCCAGTGCCCCTCTCACGAAATCTCGATTGTAGGCATCGGGTGAAAACCAGCGTCTACAGTTATCACCTCATGCGCTGCAATTCTCCACACTCTCGTCTTCTTATTCTTCGAACTTACAAGTTTACCCCTCAACTCATTTCGCTATGCTGCAGCATTTGGACCCGATCCAGAAGGAAAATGGGTCGAAAGAGCAATGAACAGGAGTCTAAGGAGCTTGTATTTGTAAGGGTTTTAATAGAGAAGTTTTAGTGAAAAAGAGCCGCTTTTGAAGACAATAAGTATGTGAAGGTGGTGAGTTTTAAGCACTGGGCTTTTCCCCCTCTTTGAAGAAATTGACAAGTCTCACAAGTGACTTCACTGCCTTTAAATTTTGGCCCTTTTTCCCTTCAAAGTTTGATTTCTTTTTATGGACATTTTGAGTTGTTATGGCATGTTGAAAAATGATAAAAGGGCTTAAATTAGAATATAACGGTGATAAAATTATTACTAAAATGATATCATTTTGGTAGTTGAAAAAAAGGCTAAAACGAAACGGTGGTTGATTTTGTCTCCATTTTATTACCGTTAATTTCTATATCATTACTCCATATTTGTTGGGTTATTGTGATTTTACTTCTGCCTTGTATAATTCGATTTCTGATTCTGAATTAAAACTCACAATTAAATAGGTTATTGTTGTAGCATTTAACTGTCGTGCATGTTGGAAGTTTCCATACATGAGGTAAACAAATACTTTTAATTAATGGATTCGTTTAATAAATGGGTCAATTCGGATTCGATTCGTTTAAAACGAATCGAATAAGTTTAAGATTCGTTTTATTATTTTCTTTTACTAGTTATTGTTATTTTTCAATTAAAATTTGATAAATTATGGCTAATTATCATAGGAAAAAAAAATAATATTTTCGCTATTTGGTGAGGTATTTTTTGTAAATAAATATATATATATATATATATATATATATATGAAGAATTAATGTAAATCAAGTGTAGTAAATTATTTTATTAAATAATATATTGACTAAACGAATATTCATATTCGATTCATTTAATAAACGAATCGAATACGAATCCTGATATTAGGATTTGTTTAATAAACCAATCGAATATGAATCCATCACATTTTGATTCGATTCGTTTAGAATTCGATACAAATTCAATTCGTGAATTCGTTTTGCCACCCCTACCAATACCTTGAGCCGGCCCTGATTTTTTATTATTATTTTTCTCTATTGGTCAGAGTTACGTGCAAAAATTTTGCTTGACAATTCCGCATATTGTGAAAGTAATTAAATATAGCTTGAAAGGTCGGCTTCATGTCAATTTTGTCAGAGATTTTGTTTTCCAGAGGGGACCGTTCTTTTAGCTACAACCTTAACATAAGCAAAGACTAGTCACACAAATTAAGTTGAGGACCATATTTATCTTGCATGTAGAATTTGGATTAGTATTGAATTGAAATACCTTAAATTCTTCATAATCTTTTTCAACACTTTTATTTTCAAGACTGAGACGTTTTGGTGGGGCTTTTTGTTGAAAAGAGATAAATTAAATAACAAGATGGGTGGATGTTGGAAAAATATTAAAAATGATTTCAAGTCAATTTGAGCCGAATCGTAAATTTTAGATCGGTGTGCGGTTTTGACCTAACCGCAATCCAAATCGTCCCAAACCGTAAAATTTGATTCGAACCGCGATCCGAACTACCTAAACCGCTGACCCGCGTTCAAATTAGGTATTATTTTATAATTTTCTTCTTCTTAATTATGAAATTTAAGATATTTTATGATCATATTACAATATGGAATGTATAAATGAAAATTATGTATTTTTTCTCTTTAATTATTATGTGAAAACACACAAAATTTTCTCAAAAAAATTTATAATCCAAACCGTCGATCCAAACCGCCCAAACCGCTAAATCGCCAACCCAAACCGCTGCGGTTTTCCTTATCAAATTTACGATTTCGGTTTCTAATTTCTCAAACCGCCAACCCGCGCGGTTTAAAATGAAAAATAAAAAAACCGACCCAAATCGTATCACGAACACCCCTAGCTCATACCATCATAAATATTACTCTATTTTTTTTTTTAAAAAAATTTCTCTTTGATTCTAGATAATAAATTGTGAAATGGATAATAGAGAACCTCAAATTAATTAATTATTTTGTAAATTATCATCTAGTGATAAATAATTAATTGTTCTGCAACCTAATAATTAACAAAGTGTCGAGTCTGTAGATTATGCTGTTGATGGTGATTTCTTGATCCGAGAATAGTTGAAGTATGAAGAAAGGTATAGAAGAGATTTCCACTCCATGAGCAAGAGGCCTAGGCCCAAGAGGTATATGCATCCGGCCCGACAACAAGATCAGAATTAGTTTGCACTTGATGACCGATCCGAGGTGAAAAGATGTTCAGGGAATATGAGGGGAGTAACGGTCTTGGCACCGACCCAACCTGATGGGACAGGTCGATCATTGCAGTCGACCACCTCAATTTCCTGGCCCGAAGAGGTAAGTCAGGGTAATGACATTATGTTCAAATCCAGATGACGTAAGCCCTAAACGAAAGTTCGGGTTTACCAAGGTCTGATGGGATAGAAGTAGGCCAGCGGATGATGGGACAAAGCAGGACTGCAAGCTTATTGACCAACACACGCAACCGTGCAGGAGCAGTTAGATAAAGACTAACACTATGGCGTAGCGTGTAACAATGACCAAAAGTGGCATGGTTTAATGAGATTCAGGTGGTAGGTCGTAGGGGTGGTAGGCGGTTGGGCTATAATTCATAGGGTAATTAGGGAAGAGAGCCTAAGTTATAATGGCTTGATAACATGGTTGACGTCATGAAGTTAGTGAAAGAGTGAAAATTGTCTCAGTATATAAAGGAGTTGAGAGTTCATTGTAAATGGTTGATCAATTTATTCTAAAAACACTTGTAACTTGTAATAGAGAGGAAAAAATCCAGAGCTAGAGAAAAAAAAAGAGGTCGGTTAGATCCGAACCAGTAATAAAAGTTTCATTTTCCCTTGTGTCCGTGGACGTAGGTTGGATCCATTCTGCCGAAACATATTAAATCAAAAAAATGATCCGCCTCTGATATATATGTAGAAATGACAACTCTTTTTAGTACGTGAGCAATAATTAAAAAGAGACACCACAATTCATTAAATTGTGGACATTTCAGCAGGTCAATAGTAGTTAAATTTCATCCAAGCACTTTTTTTTTTTTTTTAACTTAAAGGTTGAATTTTCCTCTTTTCATTTTATGTGTATATTTTATTATATGGTCTTAATTAATACAAAAGATATTGCTGAACACAAGTTCAGTAATTAGACAGAGAGAGGGGAACAATTAGAAGTGAGTGAGAATGACGATTAATTTTTTTCCCTTAAATATAAGGTGGATAAAATTCAAATTTATTTATTTCCTTTATATTCGAACCAGATGATAAACTAAATAAAATTATTTGAATAAATGTTTTTACTATTAATAACTATATTTACTTATTTATACAAATTAAAAGAAATGTCACCCAACATCACCAATACTTACATTTACATATTTTAATTTCTTCCAATGATTAATGTCCATATCAAGACACCACTTTGTAGCAAGAGGAATTTTTTTCAATTTATATGATTATCTATGTTGAAAGAAAAATTGTGAATGTTATTGATTCATATTTCATAATTGATGAGCTCTATTTGTTTGAAGTAATGAAAAGTAGAACTTCCATAATGTTTTAATATTAAATTTTATTATATTAAATTTTTATTATGCTATTCTAGAGTTTTTGTTTAAAACTCATAAAATTCCTCTTATTAGGTTTTTTTATTTTTTTTTATTTTTTTTATATTACATTCATATTGACTTTAGATATATCAATGTTAAAATTTCAATTTAGCTCCGAATATGATTTTATCCTGACTCCCTCTCTGTGTATGACTGACCTGTAAACACATTTTTTTTGGGTCACAAACCAAACAGAACTCAAAAGAATTAATAATAATACAACAAAGATTTACGAAAATACAAAACACTCTCTCTTTATTTATTTTTTTTAATCTCTGTGGTTAGAGGGTTTTTTTTTTTTTTTTTTTTTCAATGGCGAAGAAAAGGAAATCGGATGTTACGACACTTGACTACACCACCTTCTGGCTTCTGCAGAGCCGCAGTCTCTCTTTCTCAGCTCTTCGAGATAATATATCATGTTTCGAGTGTATATGTCATCTCTCTCAAAGTAGTTAGGTCCCACACAGTTGTGAGATCCAGCTATTATGAGAGATATGACATATACATCCGAAACATAATATAATTTGTTTAATATGAGAGATCCAGCTCTACACGCAGGCTATGAACCACCTGTTATAAATATTTGTTTAATAAAAAAAATCAATACATTTCGTATTTAACATTCAATGTATTTATTTAGATTAATTGTTTAACGTATGTTTTTGATGAGATATAACTGTTTGTTTAAAGATGTCTCTCAAATTAGTAATTTAAATCAGAAATCGATAATAATTCAAGAAATTTGTGATTTATCGAAAATAATCGTGAAATATAAAGTTGACATTTTACATGATTGAGAATAAAAAAAATTCTAAACTATCTCTCAAAATTATCAAAAAATCATTAAAAATCATTTATTGATAATTAAGAAATATTAAAACAATCTAAAAGTTTTATTATTCCGGTAATAATTAATTAAAATCAAAATATTTTTTTTAATTTTTTAATCATTTTTAATAGAACCCTTCTCTCTTTTTTTTCCTTATAAAATTATCAATTAAAACCCCCAAAAAGATATCTAAAAAATTAAAAAATATATTAAAAACTGAAAATAGAAATGATTTTTGAGAAATCGTAAGTCAGAAATCGGTCGATTAATTTTCTCTATATCGATGTCAATTAAAAATCGGTCAAAATCAATTAGGTCAAACCGCTCAAATAATAATTTACAACTAATCGGTAATTAATTTACGATTAAATAGCATAGTTTTGAAGAGATACAACTCTTCATTATTTACTCTGTAGAAGAAACTTATACCTCAACAAAAGCAGTACTAAGAAATTCAAAATCGTTCTCTCTATTTGACTCTCACAAAACTTAATTTGAGAAACAAAGTGTTTCGAGAGACATTCTTCTCACATTAGTAGAAATTTTTACTTGATATATCTTTATATGATCTAACGCCTCTCATTTCAAGCCGATTTTTATAATTTTTTCAAAATTATTTATTAATGTTGGAGTTTTTCCGAAGAAGTTACCATTCTTTAACTACAACTTCAACATAATTAAATAAAGTACTATAAAGCAACACCATTAGAAAAAAAAAACAAAAATAATGATATTTTTTTATGACAGAAAAATTATATCATGAAATGTGTCATATTTTACGATATTTTTGTGTCATAACATCACTTGTATCATGAATTTATAATATATGTATGTCATGAAATTCTCGGTCATTAGTCCATGACAGATAATTATCATAAATTTATATTTATATTTTCCAAACTTGCTATTATATGAATTCGAATTGAAAACTTATTTGATTTATTTTAGAAAAAATTACTACTGAACCAAAATTTTTTTTTTTTTATACAATTACGAAAACAACATTTTATTTATATTAAAATTAACAAAAACTCAAATTTCCTAACCATAAATCACTACATCTCAAAGCACTCCCTCATATTCACACACAACCCTAATTTAGGTGATTTTCTCTCTTTTTCTCCTCCTTTCGTGCCGAATCTCAGGTGAAAAGCTTGAAGAAGAGGTCAGAGTTGAAACATGTTGACTTCAGCATGATTTCAGCGTGCATGCAAATCACAGAAGCCAGTGCATGCATCACAGAAGCCAGCTTTCATAACGCGTAACGCGTTGCCAGCTGACGAAAGTTGGCCAAAACGTGTGGCACTGTAGCACACGTTTTGGCACTATAAAAGGAGCCCCAAATCCCATTTGTTTAGCATCCCAAATCCCAAACAGAGAGTTCAATATAGAGAGTAAAGAGTTTGAGAGTTTTTTTTGTAAAGCCTTGGTTTGCTTTGTAATTCTTTTGTTTGAGTAATAAAAGAAGAATTTTCTCTCATTTCTCCACCATAGTGATTGTTTATATCACAACAAGTGGTATAAAAGCTAAGGTTCCAAGGAGGGATCCCGAAACTCAGAAATATAGCTTCGATTCGGAAAATCGGTTTCAACGAAAGTTGTCAAAAATCAGTTTTGAGAATACCATCGGTTTTTTCACCAGGAGACGAGCACGGTGGTATTTTTCGGCAATCGAACGGAGGTCCGGCGAAGGCTCACGCGCTGCACGCGCTAGGCAGAGGCTGTCCCACGCGCTTCACGCGCTTCCACGCGCCAACCAAGGTTGAAGACGCTGAGTCAGCGCCACGTCAGCGTCCAGTCATCAGCCATGTCAACCGTCACGCACGCCAGCAGCCCAGTCAGCACGACACGTCAGCAGACTAATCATCAGCCACGTGTCATCCAATCAGCCGCCACATCATCGACACGTGTCTGCCACGTTAGCAACAGTGCCACGTCAGCAAAATTTTTGTTAAATTTCATAAAGGTCCCTATACTTTCTAGAATTTATATTTTGGCCTCTGAACTTTCAGAAATTGCACTTTGATTCCTATAACTTCTGAAAATTTGCATTTTGATCCCTGTGTCGGATTTTGACAAACAAAGTGTCATTTCCACCATTTTCGACCATTTCGGACGCAACAATGAGCTCTTTTTTTTGAAATTCTGCTTTGAATTTTTATGATGGATGGAGGCAATGGAAAAATGATTTTGTTAACTAGCACCAATTATTTCATATGGAGAGAAAGGATGAAAGACCTTATATATGTGAAGGACTATGATGGATCGATATTTCTGGAGCAGAAATCAGAAGCAATGTCCGATGAAAAGTGGAGTAATCTTCACCAGAAGACATGCAGTACTATTCGTTAGTGGCTCGACGATAGTATAGTTAACCATGTTAGTGAAGATATTAATGCACGTGTCTTATGGAGAAAGCTGAATGAGCTTTTTCAAGCAAGACTGGCAACAACAAGTTGTACTACATCAAGAAGATGATGGGGTTGAAATATGATGAAGGTACGGCTGTAGCGGACCATATCAATGATTTCCTCAGCACCATAAAAGAATTGTCTGGATTGGGTATAGACTTCGGTGATGAGGTAAATGGTTTAATACTCCTAAATACGTTACCAGAATCTTGGGAAATATTTTGATCTATGGTGATAAATTCATCCTCAAATGGGAGACTCACACTGGAGATGGCTAAAACCAGAATCTTCGAGGAAGAAAAGAGGATGAGAATGCAAGGGACAACATCAGCCTCAACCTCAGAAGCTTTAGTGACTGAGAAGAACAACAAAAAAGAGAAGAGTAAAAGTCGAGGCCTAGGTACATCAGACAAGAACCCAGGTAAATCAAGAACAAGAGATATAGAATGTTACCATTGTAAAAAAAAAAGGCCATATGAAGTGAGATTGCTACAAATTGAAAAACGAGCAGTCCAGAGACAATAACAGAAGGGATAATGACTCTAATCAAGAAAGAGTTGCTACTGCCACTACTGAAAAAACCTTCAAAGAATTCCTCATTATCTACGAGGAAAATATTGTGAATCTTTCCAGCCACGAGACCAGTTGGGTGATAGATAGTGGCGCTTCCATACACGCTACATCTCGCAGAGACTTCTTATCATATTACACACTAGGTGATTACGGTGTTGTGAGGATGGGGAATGACGACCAATCCAAAGCCGTCGGTATTGGAGATATATGCCTTGAAATAGACAACGGGACAATGCTAGTGTTGAAGTGAGTCAAGCACATCCCAGATATCCGGTTAAACCTGATCTCAACTGGCAAGCTGGATGATAAAGGCTTCTACAATACCTTTAGTGACGACATGGAAGCTCACTAAAGGATCAATAGTGATAGCACGAGGTAAGAAAGATTCAACACTGCATTTGATGCACGCTAAACTTTCCAATGACAGCATAAATACAGTCAACAATGATGAGTGTAGACACTTGCATTTTTGCATGAAAGTCCAATGATGAGCCTCGTATGGAGGCACTACCCGATGAGTTGCGGAAGTCGCAGGAAACGGACGTCGGAAGGGAAAAATTTAGAATTAAATACATCAATAAATTTAACTCGCTAATTGGCCTCGAGTTCGCTCGATTAATCTCTGTTTTAAAACATTAAGCCTCGGCCCAAAACCCCCGCACCCATCCAAAGTCCATTTCGCCCAAGCCCAATCCAAAAAATAATTAAAACATTTAAAACACATGTCACAAATTAAATTAAATCCAATTAAATAAATTAAATCTAATTAAAATCAAAACAAATCTCATTCCTATATTAAATAAATCCCTTCATAATTTAAATAAATCACTCACCAAATCAAAGATATTCCCCACAAAAATACAAAAATTCTTTCCTAAATAATTTGATTAAATATACCCCACCAAAATTACATGATTTATTTCCCTTAATAACTTAATGTATCCCTTTATTACTTGATTCCTTTCTTTCTTGGAAACCCATGCACAAGGAAACCCTAACACACCATTATAAAAACATGACAAAAATCAAACCCTAAAAACTCCTCCATTGGCTCTCATTCATGGAAACACAAACAAAAAATACAAACTCTTCTTCACTACTCTCTCATTCGACAACTTCAAAAAACCTAAGATCTCTCTTCATCTATTCCTCCATCTTCACGGCAACAGACCTTTCAAACCATAATACATACATTCACGGCCAAACAAATAAAACTCCCTTGGTCTTTTCTCCCCTCACTCTCACGACAAAACAATAAAAAAAGACATCAACAAAGAAAACCTTAAAAGCTTCGGCTCTCCACTGACATAGCTTCTCTCACTTCTCTCCTCTCCCATGCACGCACTACTCACGACAAAACTGAAATAAAACCCAAAAATACAATGGCCACTCCCTCGGTTCTCATCCCTTAACGAAAAAAATAAACCCTAGACCCTTCTCCTCTTCATCTATCTTCACCGATCCACGCACAGCCAAAGTAACCCTAACACCGGGACACTCAGCCCTTACCACCGACAACGAAGACACACACACACACACTGCCAAAGTAACCCTAACACCGAGACACTCAGCCCTGATCACCGACACAAACTCATTAAATACAGACTGCCATCAAGACTCATAAAGTAGCATCATCCTCACCGTGAAACAAGCCACAAAAATACACAGAACAATCAGGCCATTCTCCTCATGACCGACTCCCAAAACACACAGCTAACTGTTGGGGTTGGTGCTCAGAGCGCCAATTCCCGGTTGTATTTCTTTATGAATACTTCTGTAAAACATTATTATTATGAATAATATATGCAGTTTCTATAATATAATGTATCTTTTAATATGGTAAAGACGTAATGACCTTAGAATGATTAGTCATGGTACTGTTGCAAAAGCGTCGCACCTGACATTGAGTAGTATCATGACGTTGTCATTCTCAGACAGTTCCTGGTCAAGGTTTACACTACTTGGTTAGTATAGTAAACCCGTTGAGACCGGTACATGTCGTATACTGGAATATATGATTCCAATGGTTTCTCAATGAACCATAAGTCTTGGAGACTAGTATAGACGTGTAGGTGTTTATAGCGGATAAACACTGAACGACTCACTGAAGATTCTTAATGGATGGTACACCAACGTCAATAACAATCTTCTCGGGTTGAGTAGCACTTGTGATTCTTAGACTTGAGATGCCATTGTGGGCACATGAGACATCTTCTACACTTAGATGGCAGTCACATCACCGATCTATTTAGATCAGACCTCCGCCTGTTCGTAGGGTGTAGATAGATCCTCAGGGTGTCCTATGTGTATCAAGATAGGATCCGTCAGTTCTGTGTATCAGAGCATAGGTAGTCCATATGATTAGCAATCAGATAAAAACCATGGGCCCGTGGTACAGTTTAAAAACTAGTTCTAAACATTCCTTTTGAGATTGCTAATAGAATAGTCGACTGGATAATCCCCATAGAGATTTGACGTTTACATCTATATCTCTGGGATATATCCAGATACCTGTGACGGAGGAATTATACATTTGCCATGACCTCGACCTGTATGATTCAGCGAGTTTATCTATGATCGTCATAATTTACGGGTGGATAAATTATGGACACGAAATTGGATTTCGTGACGGATATGCCTAAATCTAGAGAGTCTCAATAATGAAATATACTCGTAGAGCACTAGAGCAACATTTATAAATAATATTGATTATTTATAAAGTCGTTTAAAGGTTAAACGCAAAATACATGTTTAGGGACCCGATAGTTATTTCCTTAATTTTTGTGTATTTACATTTAATACTTGATTAATTTAAATACACATTAATTAATTTTCAAATTGAGATATTTGACTAATATCATAAATGTATATATGTATTTAATATTTAATGTAAATATAATACATATATTTATATATTTGTATTTAATTAATTAATTAATTATTTAATTGTTAAATGATTAAATTAATTAAAATATAAATATCTTAAAGTTTAGATATTTGATTAAATGGCTAAGTTGCCTTTGTTGACTTAATTACAAATATCTTTGAGATGTTTTAGATATTTTAACAAGTTGGCTTTATGAAATTCAAATGAAATGAAAAATATTTGACTTGTTTTTACTTAGCCAAATTCGGCCAAGACAAGTAATATGCAAGTATATATTGTTTCTTTCATTTAGGATTTTATAACCTAATACACTTTAAACACAAACTCCATTGATAGAAAGAAAAGAAGCTTGAGAGGAAGAAAAGAAAAACAAAGAAAAGGCTTGGTTTTTAGTAAGTTTTCTTAACTTGCTATTAGAAAGGAAAATGTTCCTTATGTTATAGGCAGCATCTTATGATGTTCTCATGTCATTCTTTTCTTTATTCTTTTGTTTTTGTTGGATGGAATTTTGATGAAAGTGTTGAGCATGTATGATGATGGAAGTTTGTAACTAGTGTAGTTATAAGTATTCTTTTCATGGTTTAAGAAACTTTGTTGCTAATCTAGAGTTGTTGACCCACTCTTAAATGACCTAGATTTGATCTATAGTTATTTCATTGTCTTGAGACTTTAATTGGATGAAAGAAACATGATTGAAGTAATTGATTTAACCAATTTGGTCTAATTTGTCCAATTTGAAGAAATTGAAAAAATTAGGGTTTGAGACCTTATCCAAATTTGGGGCTTTTCATTTATATGGTTTATATAGATGTGTATATGATACATATAAAATCTTATGTTGATTGGATTTCATTTGGATGTGTTTTGAACTTTGGAAGTGCAAAATGCACAATGACTTGCTTCAATGAGGCTCACGGCCTTGGAGGGAAAAATGGGGATTTTGTTGCTCTTGGTGTTTTGACATTTATGACATGTTAAATTCATCTTAGAAATGATTTAGAATCATGCAAAATTGATTTGAACAATTTCGGACTAAAATGAACAAAATGCAAAGTGTAAGGGCAATTCGGTAAATTCACATAAATTTGATTTATTGAATTTTATTTCATAATTTAATTATTGGGTAATTAAATAAATATGTTTATTTAATTAATCCAAGAAAAAGTTTTGAAATCGAAAAATTTGATTTTCCACCGTTTCCGTTGCGTTACCGGATTTAGCCCCTAAAACCCTTACACTAACCACATGACTTCAACTCACTCAGCAGCCACGCAGCCAATAGCCACATTCAGCACCCCCTCACTAACCGACAGCCCCTCACGTAAACAAATAAACCCATAATCTCACTGCCGATCATAAGACACCCAGCTGGAACAACAAACACACACGTCAAGACAAGCAGCCCTTATTGGCCCCATAACCGATCAAACAAATCAACAAAGCAACCCCAAAATCACCGAACAAATACACCCCTTAAATCGATCCAAAAAAGTCCTTAAAAATCCCTGAAAATAGTCCCCAAATAATGAACAAAACAGTGAGAAACCAGTCCAAAAATAACCCCAAAGCTGAGACAAAACAACAGCAAAAAATGTAAAAAATAGTGAGGAAAGTGCGACAAAAATAACGATAAAAAATAGAGAAAACAACGAGTGGAAACAACGAACCAGCGAACCAGGAAAACAGTGAAAACATTAACCCTTCCGGCGACGTCCAACGCGCTCCTAGGAAGCGACTTAAAAGGTAACCTAAGGGCACCCTTTATTATATTTTATTTTGTCGTCCTGAAAACGACATGCTTGGTTGGGCGTGAAATACGTCCAACCGGGCATGCGAAGTCCTACATTAAAAACGGCCAATTCTTTGGTCACATATTTATTATTCCGCATTCATTTCGTGTCATTTATCTTCATTGTTATTTCGCATGTTTGTCCCTTCAGTTATTTATAGTTATATGCATTATCGTATGCTATGTCTTTTTACATTGGGTTAATGATTGAGTGTTGCCTTTCATGGTATATCAGATGGAAACCCAAACGTAAATTCTGTATCCAAATCCGAATGGACGATAGTGCGGTCTGTACTTGGGATACAACTCCACGTACCGCTTGGGGAAACACTCATGCATATGTTTATGTGATTATAGATGTCATTTTTTCTGATCCCGTTCGAACGCGTTATCAAACGCTACACGAACATATGCATTCTGCCTCAGTCCGTTCGAACGCGTTATCAAACGCTACACGAACGTGTGCATTCTGCCTCAGTCCGTTCGAACGCGTTTACAAACGCTACTCGCACGTGTGCATTTTATTTACCGTTCGAACGCGTTTCCGAACGCTACTCAAACGCATGCATTCTGTTTTACATCATATCCTATTCCGTTCGAACGCGTTTTCGAACGCTACACGAACGCGTACACACTGGTGACCGGTGCTTACACACGCGTATAACGCAAGCGCACGTATCGTTCAAGTAGTATAAAAAGTATCGATCCCACGAGGACTTAAAACCTTTTGTTATCAATTTAATGAGGTCAAGTGATTACTAGTATCTATCAGGTTGTTTGATTGATTGATTTGAAATGGCGATGATTCTAAATTTAAAACAAGTAAATAAAATTGCGTAAAAGAAGGTTGAGAAAAATCCAAATTTATAAAACTATCTAGGGTTGTGATTTATTCCAATATTATTTAAAAGATGAAGTGGTTATCTTATAGTTGGGAAATATATTGATTTATTAACCTGAAACACTAAATTATGTAAAAGCCTCTTCCGATGGTCAATTACAAATATCCAGTATAATCAATTAAACCATATGTCTATGTTAACCAAATTACCTGGATTCATTAAGATTAAGTTCCAATTATGGCTACCCCTGCCCGACAGGTATATTCCTATCCTGTAAGGAAATCTATTAAAAGGGCTATCTATCCTCAAGGAAGATCGTGTGCTATTGAGTCTAAGGTCTTAAACTTAAAATCCCTATGTCTAGTTCATTTTAAGTTTACCTAATCAATTTAATTAATGGCCAGTTAATTAAAAAGTATTAAGAATAAGACTCAATAAATAAATCTTTATATTACCCAAAATATAATCTAACCCCTTATAAACCGGTGATATTGAAATTCATCACAACCCTAGATACTAACTTAGTTATGACACATAGCTAGGGCTGGTAAAATAAAAGACATAAAATAAAAATACTGAAAAGTAAATGCGGTAAAGTAAATTCTGAAAAGTAAATGAAAATAAAATGCTAAGGCAAAAGGAATTAACTTCTACTATTTACTATATAGATATCTCCCTTAATATAATATATTAACTCGTGATGATAATACCAACCAGCCATATAGGCGGTAACCTGATTAAGTCAAATTAAGTCCAACCAGCCATATAAGTGGAATCAAAATAACCAGCCATAAAGGCGGAACCAAAATTAAATTACCAACCGACCAATCTGGCGGTATCCTTGCTTAGTCAGGTTTAACCAGTTTAAATTAAATAGCCAACCGACCAATATAGCGGTATCCCTTTTTAAGTCAAATTTTAAATGGTGAATATATTATATTTAAGGGAGATTAATCTAAATAGCAATAGTAAAAGAATTACATTTCACCCTAGCAGGGAGAAGTTACCTCCTCATGGTAGAATAGTAAAACTATAAAAAGTAAAAATAAATTACTATTATTACAAAACGTAATTAAAAATAATTACAAAACTAAAAAAAACTAAAAATTAAAAGAAACTAGAGAGAGAAACTCTCTCATTACATCAAAGAGATGAGAGAGAGTGGTACACTGAAATCTGAAATTTCGAGCTCTATTTATAGGGGTCGATAAGGGTCTAGCGTCGCGACTCCCAGCTCGCGTCGCGACGCCAGATTTGTCGACGTGGCAGCTTCTGGTTCGTCGGTTGCAGATTCCGGATAAGGTGATAAGGTGACACGTGGCAGAGTGGTTGGAACTCAATTATTGTGACACGTGGCGGCTTCTGATTTGTCGGCTATATTCTTATCCGCCACGTGGCACGGTTCATGACGTCATTGATGACATCACGCTGACGTGTGGAGGGCGATTGTCAGCTCCGTTGTGATCGCGACACGTGGCACCGGCACACATTAGCATCTCCGTTGTGATGGCGACACGTGGCACGGCGCAAGATAGCATGATCGGCGCATGTTAGCAAGATCCGGCGCACGTTAGCAAGTCAAACCAATCAGATTCTGACACGTTGCATACGGCGCATGTTAGCAGGTTCGGCGCATGCTGGGCGTCGCGACGCGGGAGTGCTGGGCGTCGCGACTCTGAAATAATGAAAATTCCCTTTTTGTCCGTTTTGGCCCAAAATCACCTCCAGAATGCTCAGAAACTTTATTTATCTGCAAAATAACACAAAACATATCAAAATATTCACAAAACTCAAGAAACTATACAAAATATTAGGCTAAATGAGTGGGAAATAGTGATGGTTTTACCACTCATCAACTGGACAGATTCCTTTATCACGTTTTATGTATGTTTGTCTCTTTAATTATTCCTTTCTGCTTCGTGTGCTTAATTATTTGTCGCCATTATTAACGTTTCTATTGTCATTGTCGTACTTCTCTGACTAACATGTTTTTAGAATTATGCATTTCGCCTTCATTTTTTATTTACGATTATGGGTGTGTAAACTTGTGTGTAGATTAAATTATCTTGCATGTGTTGTATGAGACTTGGTTATACTATTGCATTAACCATTTCATTACAATTGGCATAAGTAAGTGACCGTTCCGAACCCAACGGTTTGAGGTCTTCCCTTGCAAGGGGTGAGTGCGGCCTTAAATCATTTCCCAGTTCACAATGGGTGGCGACTCCAGTTTATTTCTCCAGTTTAGTCCCCCGCGGGCTATTCTGTACTCCCGACCGAGCCGCGAGCCCGGACAGCGTCGCCCTCTTCTGTACCTCGTCTATAATGAGGCATCCGAGCTATAGCATAAAAAGCTCGGCCATATGAGTCAAACGGGGATGGAAGTACTGCGCAGACGAAATGTTCTTTTCGGATTGAAGAACTCACACTTACAGAAGTGTGAACATTGCATGGCTAGACAGCAGAACAAAGTTTCATTCCAGATGTCCCCGCCTCAATGAAAACCAGAGGTACTTGATCTCATACATTCAGATGTATGTGATCCGATGCAGAAAAGAACACTTGTGGGTCACTTTATTTTGTGACATTTATAGATGATCATTGAAGGAAGATATGTGTATACACCTTGAATTCGAAAGATCAAGTGTTGAGAGTGTTCAAGAAGTTTCATGCCCTGTTAGAGAGAGAAATCGACAAAAAATTGAAATGCATCAGAACAAAAAATGGTGGAGAGTACATAGGTCCGTTTGATCAGTACTGCAAGTTGTAAGGAATCCGACATCAAAAGACACCTCCCAAGACACCTCAGCTGAATGGCCTAGCTGAGAGGATGAACAGAACCTTGTACGAAAGGGTCAAAAGCTTGCTCTCACAAGGCATGCTACAAAAGACATTTTAGGGAGAAGCACTGGGCACAAACGTACATGTTTTGAACATGTCACCAGCAGTCGCACAAAAAGATAATGTTCCTAATCAAGTCTGGACAGGAAAAAAAGTGTCATATGAGCACTTACATGTCTTTGGGTGCAAAGTATTTGTACACATCTCAAAGGACGAGAGATCCAAACTTGATGCAAAGACGCGACAATGTGTCTTTATTGGCTATGTCTGGATGATTTCGGCTACAAATTGTATGATCCTGAAAATTCTCAGAAGCCGAGCTGTTGTCTTCGTTGAAGATCAGACTATAGAAGATATCAGAAAAGATCTAAAGACAATGCGCCAGTAATACATAGATGTTGATGTGAATCCAGAACCTCATACACCTGTGCCGGTACATGTTGAAGATGAGGTTCCCAATTATGAGGATGTTGAAGCTCCCAGAGATGATGATCATGATCAACCACCAGTACCAGAAGCTACACCAACAGTTCCACATAGAAGGTCTGACAGAGAAAGACGACCTTCAACGAAATACTCTGTATATGAGTATATGCTGCTTACTGATTGGGGAGAATCCGAGAGCTACGAGGAGGCTGTGGAAACAGAGAACAAGGAAAAGTGAGAGGAAACCATGCAAGTGAGATAAAATCTTTACATGACAATCACACTTTTGAGTTGGTGAAATTGCGAAAAGGCAAATGGGCTTTGAAGAACAAATGGGTGTACATAGTGAAGCAACAAGAACACACTTCACAACCCCGGTACAAAGCCAGACTAGTTGTCAATGGATTCAATCAGAGGAAAGACATTGAATTTGATGAAATCTTCTCTTCAGTTGTGAAGATGTCATCCATCAGAGTGATACTCAACTTAGTAGGAAGTCTTGATTTGGAGATCGAGCAAATAGATGTCAAGACCGAATTTCCTTATGGGGATCTGGAAGAAAAAATTTATATGGAGCACTGAGCAGCTAGAAGGTTTCAGAGTCAAAGGAAAAGATGACCATGTGTGCAGACTTAGGAAAAACCTTTATGTTTTTGAAACATGCACCAAGACAGTGGTACGTGAAGTTTGAGTCAATTATGGGGGAGAAAGGATACAAGAAGACTACTTCAGACCATTGTGTTTTCGTTCAGAAATTTCTGACGATGACTCTATCATCTTACTTTTGTATGTAGATGATATGTTGATAGTTGGCCGGAATCAATCGAGGATTGATGATTTGAAGCAGCAATTGAGTAAGTCTTTTGAGATGAAAGACTTGGGGCCAGCAAAACAGATTCTTGACATCAGGATCGGTCGTGATCGGAAAGCCAAGAAATTATACTTGTCACATGAGGAGTATATCGAGAAGGTACTTCAGCAATTTCAGAAAGACAAGGCTAAAACGGTTAGCACTCCTCTTGCTATCCACTTTAGATTGAGTACAAATCAGAGTCCCTCTAGTGAGACAGAGAAGGAGGAATGAAACAGGTTCCATACACCTCAGTAGTGAGAAGTCTCGTGTATGCCATGGTGTGTATAAGGACAAACCTAGCACACGCAGTTGGATTGGTCAGTCCGTTTATGTCAAATCCAGGAAAAGAACACTAGAATACTATCAAATGAATAATGCGGTATCTTCGAGGCACATCCAAAATGAGATTATGTTTTAGAAGTAACAAGCTAGTGTTAATGAGCTACACCGATTCAGATATGGCAGGTGATGTGGATACCCTTAAGTCTACTTCAGGGTATCTAATTACTCTCTTAGGGAGAGCTGTGGCATGACAGTCAAGGTTGCAGAGATGTGTTGCACTCTCTACAACAGAGGCATAATTCATTGCAGTAACGAAAGCTTGCAAGGAATTACTCTGGATGAAGACATTTATCCAGGAATTGAGTTTCAAACAGAAGAAGTATACCGTGTACTATGATAGCCAGAGTGCTATCTATCTAAACATATCGATGTGAGATATCACTGGATACGAGACGTCCTGAGTTCAAAGCTGTTAGAACTCAGAAAGATTCACACCGATGATAATGGTGCCATATGTTCACAAAAATCTTACCGAAAGACAAGCTTGAAATCTGTCGTGCCATAGCCGGGATGACAAAACTCTCCATATAGTCAACGTATAGAGATACAGAGAACTACGATTGGTTTGATCCCAACTCATGGTACGTATGCAGTCATACAGATGCAACCAGGGGTGGATCCTTTTGAGGATCCAGTTTGAGGGATTGATGGTTGTCTTAGATTTTAGGGTAAATCTTCACCGATGAGGATATTTGTTGACTTCAGCATGCATGCAAATCACAGAAGCTAATGCATGCATCACAGAAGCCAGATTTCATAACGCGTAACGCGTTGCCAGCTGATGAAAGTTGGCCAAAACGTGTGGCACTGTAGCACACGTTTTGACACTATAAAAGGAGCCCCAAATCCCATTTGTTTAGCATCCCAAATCCCAAACAGAGAGTTCAATATAGAGAGTAAAGAGTTTGAGAGTTTTTTTGTAAAGCCTTGGTTTGCTTTGTAATTCTTTTGTTTGAGTAATAAAAGAAGAGTTTTATCTCATTTCTCCTCTATAGTGATTGTTTATATCACAACAAAACGAAACTCAAAGTTATTTTTCGATTGTTCAGTTATTACTGTTGTGATTCACCGATCACTCTTGGAGTATTTTGAGGAAAAACCGAATGTAATTTTATTACTCTCAAGAATAAAATTCAAAGTTTGCACAAGGAAACTTTACAAAACCTCAAATCTCTCTCTATACAATTCTCACACTTCTTTGGGATGATATTAAGCTTTCTGGGAGGCCTAAATTTATAGCCAAAGTTGGATACTATTCACTCCACCATTCATGCCTGATTTCATGGAGTTGTTAAAAGGTTGGTTGGCTTATTTCTCTATTTTTCAAAGAAGCACCGAAAGTGCTCTTGTTTACTTGTGCTAGCTGGATTCTACAATTCTCCCCCTCCAGATGCATCAGAAAACAATCGTCATCTGAAAGCTATCCCGGTTGTGTCTCTGCACAACTCTAGCTTGTCTCAGGTAACCACATTTGTTAACATGTCTGCTGGATTCTCATATGTGTGGATCTTCACTAGTCTCAGCAGTTGTTGATCCATCACCTCGCATATCCAGTGATAGCGAATATCAATATGTTTCGTCCGGGCATGATACATTGAGTTCTTGCTCAAGTCCAGAGCACTTTGAATGCCACAATGTATCTTGTATTCTGTCTACTTGATCCCTAACTCTTGGAGAAACCGCTTTAGCCACAACATTTCTTTTCCTGCCTCAGCTATGGAAATGTACTCAGCCTCTGTTGTGGATAATACAATACACCTCTGCAATCTTGACTGCAATGACACAGCTCCCCCTGCAAAAGTGTAAATGAATCCTGATGTAGATTTCCTACCATCAAGATCTCCCGCCATATCTGAATCTGTATAGCCTTCCAAGATTGGATCAGCTCCCCCGTAACACAGACAAAATTTTGTTGTACCATTGAGGTACCTGAGAATCCATTTGACTGCCTCCCAGTGTTGCTTTCTAGGGTTAGAGAGAAAACGGCTCACTACACCCACTGCGTGTGCAATATCTGGCCTGGTACATACCATTGCATACATTAGGCTTCCAACAGATGAAGAATATGGTATTGCTGACATTTCATCTATCTCTTTCTTGGATGAGGGGCACGGACTCTTGCTCAGTTTGAAATGGTGCACTAGCGGAACGCTGACTGGTTTGGCTTTTTGTATATCGAACCTTCTGATTACCCGTTCAATATACCTCTCATGTGAAAGCCACAACTTCTTGTTCGGTCTGTCACGAACAATCTCCATTCTCAAAATCTGTTGAGCTAGTCCTAAGTCTTTCATGTCGAAAGCCTTGGAGAATTCCTTCTTCAGTTGGCTGTTCTTGTCCAACAATCAACATGCCATCTACATACAGTAGAAGAGCAACGAAATTTCCATATGGAAACCTCTGAATGTATACACACTGATCTGCTGCAGTTCTTTTGTAGCCTTGACCCACCATGAATGAGTCGAACTTCTTGTACCACTGCCTCGGTGCTTGCTTGACCCCGTACAAGCTCTTTTTCAGCTTGCAAACAAGGTTTTCTTTTTCTAAAAACCTTGAATCCTTCTGGCTGCTCCATATAGATTTCTTCATTCAGATCACCATGAAGAAATGTTATTTTGACATCCATATGTTCAAGCTCCAAGTTCAATATGGCTACCAATCCTAGGATGACTCGGATTGAAGCCATTTTTACCACCGCTGAAAAGATCTCATCAAAGTCAATTCCCTTTTTCTGTAGGAATCCTTTGACAACTAGCCGAGCTTTGTGTTTCACCACTTTCCCGCTGCCATCTTTCTTGAGCTTGAACACCCATTTGTTCTTCAGTGTCTTCATTCCATGTGGGAGCTTGACTATCTCATAAGTGTTGTTCTTCTGCAGAGATTCCATCTCATCCTGCATTGCGTGCATCCATTTGTCTTTATCTTTATGAGATATAGCTTCGTTGAAGGTTTTTGGCTACCCCTCGTCAGTCAGCAGAATGTATTCTGATCATGAGTATCTGGCTGATGGAATTCGGCCTCACTCAGATCTTCGTACTGGAGGTTCTGGCTGTCTGTTTTCATCCGGATCTGTAGATGATCCTGAAGCCTCTGATGGAGTAGGCTGCAGCTCCCCCTGCTCAATACCTCATTCCTCCTCTGGTTCTGCTTCTGGTATGTCTTGCACCCCATTATCATCTGTGGCCACTGGTGTTGGTGCTGGGGTTGTGTCTGGATTTGCATCAGCATTGGTTTTAGAAGGCATCTTGGGCTTTTCAATGTCTTCTATTGTCTAGTCTTCGAGAAACACTACATCCCTGCTTCTGATGACCTTTCTTTCCTTCGGGTCCCATAACCTGTATCCAAATTCCTCGTCTCCATAGCCTATGAAGATGCATGGAGTAGTCCTTGCATCGAGCTTCTGCCTGAGCTCCTTAGATACATGTGCAAATGCTAAACATCCGAATATTCTGAAGTGAGAATATGAGGGATTCTTACCGACCATATTTTCTCCGGAATCTCGAAGTTCAACGGTATAGATGGTGATCTGTTGATCAGGTAGCAGGCGGCACAAACAGCTTCTCCCCAGAATAACTTTGGCAGTTTAGCCATACTGATCATGCTTCTGACTTTCTCCATAATGGTGTGGTTCATCCTTTCAGCGACACCATTGTGTTGTGGGGTACGTGGAACAGTCATCTCGTGTCGAATACCGTGGCTTCCGCAGTAGGCATCGAACTCCCTGGAAGTGTATTCGCCTCCATTGTCTGTGCGAAGACACTTCAGTTTCTTCCATGTTTCACGCTCGACCATGGCATGGAACAGTTTGAAATAGTCCAGGACCTGATCCTTTGATTTCAGAAAATACCCCATACTTTCCGAGAAGCATCGTCAATGAAAGTCAAAAATATTTATTACCGCCGCCTAGTGAGTTTACCTCCAAGGGACCACATACATCAGAGTACACCAGACTGAGTAACTCTGATTTCTTTGTAGAAGAGAAATTAAAAGAGACTTTGTGTTGCTTACCGAATAAACAGTGGTTGCAAGGATCCAGAGCGGCGTTTTTGGAGACAGTGATTAGATCCTTCTTTGTCAAGGTAGACAACCCCCTTTCACTCATGTGGCCGAGTCTCTGGTGCCACAGATTCTGAGAAGCCTCCGTTCGCTACATTGAGGCTTTCTGGCACATATCTTCACATGAGTCTTGTATAAGTTTCCACATATGTGTCCTCGGGCGATGACATTGACCGGCGTAATCACACACGTTAAACGCAAGCGCACGTATCGTTCAAGTAGTATAAAAAGATATCGATCCCACGAGGACTTATTACCTATTCTATTAATTTTATGAGGTTAAGTGATTACTGATATCTAACAAGTTGTTTGATTAAAATGACGATGATTTTAAATTTAAAACAAGTAAAAGAATTGAGAGTAGATTAATGAGAATTAAAACTATCTAGGGTTGTGAATTCTCCAATACTTATTAAATGATGAAGTAGTTAAATCATAGTTGGGTAAAATATTGAGTTATTAATCTGGAATACTAAATTATGTAAAAGCCTCTTTCGAACGATCATTTACAAATACCTAGAATAATCAAATTGAACCATATGTCTATGTCAATTAAATTACCTAGATTCATTAAGATTGAATTCCAATTATGATTACCCCCGCCCAACAGGTATATTCCTATCCTGTAAGGAAATCTATTAAAGGTTTATCTATCCTTAAAGAAGATCGTGGGTTGTTAAGTCTGTGGTCTTTAACTTAAAATCTCTATGTCTAGTTCATTTTAAGTTTTATTTAGTCAATTTTATTAATGGCCAGTTAATAAAAAGCATTAAGATTATGACTCAACAAATAACTCTTTAATTACCCAAACTATAATCTAACCCTTTTTTAAACCAGTGATATTAGATTTTATCACAACCCTAGATATTTAACTTAGTTACAATACATAGTTAAAACTGATAAAAACTTAAAAGACATAAAATTAAATTGCTGAAAAGTAATTGTAGAATAATGAATTGCAATAAAAAGAAATGAAATGCTAAGATAAAAGGAAATAACTTCTACTATATACTATTTAGATATCTCCCATAAAATAATAATATATATACTTGTGATATTTTAAAC
>SKCR01053257.1:0-49025 GCA_019454045.1 Zanthoxylum bungeanum | reverse complement strand
TCTGTAAGATAAAAGAATAGCTTTCCTCAAATATTAATTAAATCATATATCCCAGCCGACATGCTCTACAGATGACAAGTATAAATATTTTCTCTCTATTTACATACCATATATGTGGTTTTGAAACTCGCAGGCAATGTCATACAGCTCAAGATCTTGACCTTCATCTGGTTCAGACGACGTGAAGATTCCCACTGGTTCCTCTTCAGGACCAATAGACTGGAGATTATCCTTGTAGGGGTTTTAGGGGGAATATCCGGTAACGCAGCGGAAGCGGCGGAAGATCGTATCTTCCGATTTCAAAACTTTTTCTCGAATTAATTAAATAAACATATTTATTTAATTATCCAATATAAAATTATGAAATAAAATTCAATAAATCATATTTAAGTGAATTTACCGAAATGCCCTTACATTGGTATTTTGTCCATTTTAGTCCGAAATTGATCAAATCAATTTTGAATGATTCTAAATCATTTCTAAGATGAACTTAGCATGTTCAAAACATCAAAACACCAAAAGCAACCAAATCCCCAAAATTTGACTCACTTGGCCGAATGCTCCCAATGGGGTGCCATTTGTGCACTTTGTCATTTCATGCTTCAAAACACATCAAGATGTAATCCAATCAACATGAAACTTTATATGCATCATATACACATCCAAATACACAACATAAATGAAAATCCCCAAATTTGGAATTGGTCAAGAACCCTAATTTTTCAATTTCTTCAAATTGGACAAATTAGACCAAATTGGTTAAATCAATTACTTTAATCATCTTTCTTCCATCCAATCAAAGTCTCAACACAATGAAACAACTCAAGATCAAATCTAGGTCATCTAAGAGTCGGTCAACAACTCTAGATTAGCAACAAGGTTTCCAAAACCATAAAAGAACACTTATTACTACAATAGCCATAAGCTTCCTTCATCATACATGCTTTACACTTTTACCAAAACTTCCATCATCAAAAACACAAAGAATAAAGAAAGGAATAACTTAAGAACATCATATGTTATAGCCTAGATCATAAGGAACAATTTCTTATCTAATAGTAAGTTGGTAAAACTTACTAAATCCAAGCTTTTCTTTAGTTTTTCCTTTTCTTCTTCACTTGCTTCCTTGGTTTTTCTTTAATGGAGTTTATGTCAAAGTGAATTAGGTTATCAAATGAAAGTGAAATGAAAACAATTTATACTTAGGACAAAAAATGCCCTTGGCCGAAATTGTGTATACATATATACCAAATTTCATTTCAATTTCATTTAACTTTACATTTAGTCAACTTGCATAAATATCTTAATAACACTTTATTAGATATTTAATTAAGTCAACAAATGCAACTAAGATCAATATAACTCTTATATTTTAAGTGTATGGCCGAAATTATGAAGAAATAAAGGAAAAATATATTTTTATTTTCAAACAATTTTGAACAAATATCTTAAGAAGTCAAAATCAATTTGACAACCTTTTCCTTTAATGTAAAGTCAAACATTTACACTTATAATCATTTCCTAACTTTATCATTTAATGATATATTTATATTTTAATTATATTAATCATTTAACAATTAAATAATTAAATAATTAATTAAATACAAATATATCAAATATATGTATTATATTTACTTTAAATATCTCAAATTCATATATTGATGATATATGTCAAATACTTTTATTTGACTATTTATTAATGTGTATTTAATAATATCATATATTAAATACAAATACACATTAATTAGGAAATGACGGTTCGGCCCGTTCGCATGTATTTTTCGTTTAACGATTAAACGATTTATAAATAATCATCATTATTCATAAATGTTGCTCTAGTGCTCTACGAGTATGTTTCATTATTGAGACTCTCTAGATTCAGGTATATACGTCACGAAATCCAATTTCATGTCCATAATCTATCCACCCGTAGATTATGACGATCACGGATAAACTAGCTGAATCATACAGGTCGAGGTCATTGCATACGTATAATCCCTCCGTCACAGGTATCCAGATAATCCCAGAGATATAGATGTAAACATCAAATCTCTATAGGTATTATCTCGTCGACGTATCTATTAGCAATCTCTAAATAACACTCGGAACTTACTTCCGATGTATACTGTGGCCACAGATTTAACAGACTGCTAAATATATATGGACTACCTATGCTCTGTACACAGAACTGACGGATCCTATCTTGACACACATAGGATATCCTGAGGATCGATCCACACCCAACGAACAGGCGGAGGTCTGATCTAAATAGATCGGTGACGTGACTGCCATCTAAGTGTGGAGGATGTCTCATACATCCACAGTGGTGTCTCAAGTCGAAGGACCACTATGCTACTCAACCCGAGAAGATTCTTATTGACGTTGGTGTACCATCCATTAAGAATCTTCGGTGAGCCGTTCAGTGTTTATCCACTATAAACACCTACACGTCTATACGAGTCTCCATAGACTCATGGTTCATTGGGATAAACCATCGGACCAAGTCTCGATATACGACATGTACTGGTCTCAACGGATTTGACTAACCGACCCGTGTTAGCAAATCTTGACCAGGAACTATGTTTGATAATATTCATATAGCAGTGACACTTCCCAATGTCAATTACAAACTAACTTTGTAACTGTGTACTGCATTATATATTATCGGGCCTTTGTCTAATATATACATATCACTAAACCACATTTAGTTTCAATCTAATCGTAATTAGATCGAATACGTATATAAGAACAAGAGGTGCAACCATAAATAAGTAATATTATGGAATAAGGGGATGTTCGTATTCATGAATCAGACATAAATACGGTCCGGATTGGCGCTCTGAGCACCAACCCCAACAATCATGGCCTTCATCTGGTCTAGTCGACGGGAGCATTCCCCAATTGGCTCATGATCGAGTCAAGTTTGGTAAATGGACATTCTTCTGGTCCAGACGACATGTATCCTCGATTTGGTCCCTATTCGGTACCAAATGAGTGAATGATTTCCTGGCCTTCATCGGGTCCAGTCGATGGGAACATTCCCCAATTGGCTCATGATCGAGTCAAGTTCAGTAAATGGAACTTCTTCTGGTCCAGATGACATGTAGCCTCGATTTCGTCCCTATTCGGTACCAAACGAGTGAATGATTTTTTGGCCTTCATCAAGTCTAGTCGATGGGAACACTCCCCAATTGACTCATGATCGAGTCAAGTTTGGTAAATGGACCTTCTTCTGGTCCAAACGACATGTAGCCTCGATTTGATCCCTATTCGGTACCAAATGAGTGAATGATTTCCTGGCCTTCATTAGGTCCACAGGAACACTCCCCAATTGGCTCATGATTGAGTCAAGTTCGATAAATGGACCTTCTTCTGGTCCAGGCGATATGTAGCCTCGATTTGGTCCATATTCGGTACCAAACGAGTGAATGATTTCCTGGCCTTCATCAGGTCCAGTCGACGGGAACACTCCCTAATTGGCTCATGATCGAGTCAAGTTTGGTAAATGGACCTTCTTCTGGTCCAGACGACATGTAGCCTCGATTTGGTCCCTATTCGGTACCAAAAGAGTGAATGATTTTCTGGCCTTCATCAGGTCTAGTCGACGAGAACACTCCCCAATTGGCTCATGATCAAGTCAAGTTCGGTTAATGGACCTTCTTCTGGTACATACGACATGTAGCCCCGATTTGGTCCCTATTCGGTACCAAACGAGTGAATGACTTCTTGGCCTTCATCAGGTCCAGTCGACGGGAACACTCCCCAATTGACTCGTGATTGAGTCAAGTTCGGTAAATGGACTTTCTTCTGGTCCAGACGAAATGTAGCCTCGATTTGGTCCCTTTTCGATACCAAACGAGTGAGTCGACAAACTCATTCCTCAACAGACTCATTAATTGAGTCAAGTACCTGTAGGCACTACATTTTTACACATAAGTCCCTATGATGAGTCTCATTTTGGAGACACTACCTTTTAAGTCACGGAGGTCACGGAAAACGGACATCGGAAGGGGAAATTCAGAATAAACAAGGTTCATTGTTTTCGTTCGTGCTGCGTTTGTGTATGCGTTCGAACGGAAAACAGATTGCAGGCGTTCGTGCCGCGTTCGAAGAGGCGTTCGAACGGTGTCGGTAATTCTGGTTTTGCTGCTAGCCTCACATCAAGCCCAATTCGCCCAAGCCTTGGCCCACACGCCCAAGCCCACTTAAAACACATATTTAACACATGGTGAAATCAAAACTAATCTAATAATCACATACCAAATTAAAAAGATGTCATGCCTAATTAAAATCAATCAACCAATTATATTCCCAATCAAATATATATTATTCCTAACTTAAAATATTGTATTCCTAAACCAAGCCAATCAAATATTCAACCTTCATAATCTAAACCAAATCAAATCCCTTGCTTTCCTTGTCCAACACCAAATCAAATCCTCTCTTTAATGCCAAATCCCATTCCTTGTGAGACAAGGTGAAACCCTAACCCTTCCCTACATAAACAACACTAAACCAAAGCCATTCTGGGCTCTCTCTCCAATCTCTCTAGCCCACGCCCAAGACCTCTCCACTCTCTCACATTGCATGAAAATAACAAGAAAAATACAAGCAAAGAACCTCTTCTAAGTCACTGCATTCATCAAGAAAATAACAAGAAAAAGTTCTCTTCATCTTCCCTCTCCCATTGCCGAAATCATACCCTAATATAGCAGCCCCTTTAACACTAAAACAGTAGCCAAATCACACCCAAACCACCCCCTATACAGTAGCCAAACCACCACCCAACACATCATCCATACAACCGAAATTAAGCATCAAAACAGCCCTTCCCTGCACGCAAAACAGCCCTAAAAAACAGCAGCTCATTCACCGAATTTCAGCCCTTCAAACAGCCCCTAAAATACCCAAAGCAGTAACATAAAAAACAACAACCCAAACCCCCTTAAAAAACGCAAAAACAGTCCACTAATAGACCTGAAACAGTGAGCAGAATACAGAGAAAACAGGAGCAAAACGGAGACCAAACAGCAGGAAAACAGGAGCAAATCGGAGTCAAAAGCAGCAGCAAAAGACGGAGAACGACGACTCCAAACAGTAAGACAACGAACGAGAGCAGTGAACCAGTGAACCGGAAGAGTTGCGGAGCATCCACCCTTCTGACGATCGTGTGCCGTACATCCGAGAGGTGATTTAAAAGATTAGACCTGAGGGTACTTTTCACACTCATCTTTATTTGATTTTTGTTATTTATCTTGATTGTATTTTAATTATTTATTGAATATTGTTTGTGTATGATGTGTGTTGTGGGTATTGGATGAATGGAAAAGTGTCGTCTCTTGTGGTATATAGGATGGAAACCCGGACATAAATTTCATAGCCGATTCCGAATGGATGGTAGTATGATCTGTACTCGGGATACAACTCCACGTACCACTTGAGTAAATGGCACATTCTTTTGTTTTATGTTGCTTCGGTTTATTTATTTTTTCGTTATTTGAATTCTGCATGTTGTTTATTTATGCATGATTCAATCGAGCGCATGGGCTTAGTAAGTGCAATGAAAGATCCCTTATTGGGAGGGGTTAAAGCCCTTTACCACGATGCTTTGCCGCGCCGGTTGATGTGTGTTCGGTTGAATGCAAGATACTTTCAATCGAGCATACTAAGTTTGATATTATTGTTTTTAGTTCTTTGTATGCATGATTCAATCAAGCGCATGGGCTTAGTAAGTGCAATGAAAGATCCCTTATTGGGAGGGGTTAAAGCCCTTTACCACGATGCTTTGCCGCGCCGGTTGATGTGTTTTCGGTTGAATGCAAGATACGTTCAATCGAGCATACTAAGCTTGATGTTATTGTCTTTATTCTTTGTGTTGCATGCATCGGGTCTGTTTCCGTTCGAACGCGTTCTCGAACGCTATACTAACGCGAACCTTCTGTTTCCCGTTCGAACGCGTTTTACGAACGCTACTCGAACGCGCATGCATTTTGTATCATCAGGTCTGGTATCGTTCGAACGCGTTATCAAACGCCACACGAACGCGAACCTTCTGTTTACCGTTCGAACGCGTTTACGAACGCTACACGAACGCGCACACACTGAACTGAGTCTGTCTTATCATATTCATGCATAATTGCCTCTTGGTTGATCCTTCTTGTATTATGTAGCCAATCATATTATTTGTATTCCTGCATTTATCCATTCTATGTATTCTTGGGATGATATTCAAGCATGATTAAGCTGTTAGCATGTTATTTGGTTAATAGGTTCATGAGATAGTACTCAAGCATGATTAGGTTATTCTTAGTTTTCCATATCATATGATTGAGAAATGTTCATGAGATTGCCATGAGATGTTGCATGTTGTGATGAACTTGTTGATGTATGCATGTGAATTTAGAAGCATGATCCTCTTGGAAATAAGTGTTACTTAAACTTGATTAAATTATTACATAAATCCTTTAATTATAAGTGACATAAGTAAGGGACCATTCCGAACCCAACGGTTTGAGGTCTTCCCTTGCGAGGGGTGAGTGCGGCCTTAAATCACATTTTCCCGGTTCACACCGGGTGGCGACTCCATTATTCTCCGGTTTAGTCCCCCGTGGCTACTCCGTACTCCCGACCGGGCCGCGAGCCCGGGACAGCATGCGTCGTCCAGTTTCTGTGTCCCACAGTACCGATCCAGACCTTCATCTGGTACTAGACGACATGCAGCTTGACTAGGTTCCTCTACCGCACAAGTCGATAGAATGATCTCCCGGCCATCATCAGGCGAGTTGAAGACCTGAACCACTCGGTCCAGGCGACCTGAATGCTCCATTGGTCCTTTGACAAATCGAATGGAGTTCTTCAAAGAACACCACTCGGTTCTGTCGACTGGGACATGACTAGGCAAGTAGAAGACTTGGACCACATTCAGTCCAGACATGAAGACTCGAATGGTCCTCTGATCAGTCTTACAGAGTATACCCGAGATCATCATCTGATTTTGTTCATGAAGGCCATCCCCCTCAACCCATGTCAAACACAAATTGAAGACCTGATCCATACCCAGTCCAGACAATATGTAGGTTCCATTAGTCCTCAGACCAGTCGTACGGAGTATGACAGGAACAACATCCAATTCGATCGACTGGGGACATCTCTCTTAACTCTTGTCGAGTCAGATTCAAGACTTTAGCCATACTTTACAGGCGACATTGAAGACGCTCAATCGCGTCCTAAAAACAAAGACTTTCCCGTTTTGGTTCAGACGACACGACCGACGAGTACTCTCCAAGCCAATGACTCCTTGACTTAGAGAGTAGAGGACAAACTGTACGGGCCAAATTTGGGCCAATGACATTTTTGACTTTTCGCTTCGGGCCCAATACTAAATACACCCCAAATTCCACTAACAATACCCGTGATAAGACTCAAGCCTTAGTTTACATCTCAAGCCTACACACAAAGGGAAGGCCCAATATCTCTCAATCTAAAGGACCCAAGATTTTCAAACGAAACCCAATTTTATAAGTCTGTATTGGCCCAAAGTTGTTTCACAAGCCCATACCCAATAAAGTATCATACCCAAACCGCATCCCAGACTCATTATATGCCAGGCCACGAAACGCCCAGACTCATAACTACCCATCATGAATCAGCCATTTCTAGCATCCAACGGATGAGCAATTAAAAGCAATAAATACACATGTTTCTCGAGTGTGTGCATATAAGAGAATAAGTCTTCGAATGAGGGGCATTCAAGCATCACAGCTCTCAGCTTAGCCTTATTCTCTCTAGAGCTCTCAGAACCACAACCTACCGCCCTCACGGCAGTCCACGGGGATCAATGTAATCTCAGACCTTGGTCATCCTCTTACCATATTTATAGCTAATTTCCATTACTGACTTGAGTGTCGGAGTGCCTACGGCACCCACCACACCAGTGGGAAGACCCTCCACGCTCACTATACCTTTATTTTGCAGGATCGCTAGTGCCCTCAACCTACGAAATCTCGATTGTGGACCTCAGGCGAAAACCAGCGTCTAAACTATGTGACTATGACTGTATAACTATGTGACTGTGATTGTGATTATAACTGTGTGAATATGACTATGGTAACATAGTGATTTTGGAGCTGATTTTGACATTATTAAAATCCTAATTTGAGAAAGATTTATTGATTAAAGTTGTAAGTGTGAATGTAAATTGTATGTAATATCTTACATATTATAATTTGGATTCCGAATGAAGGAGATATGAATATTTAAAAAGACTTATATATAACTTAAAAATGTAATGGTTATTTTAGAGTAGTTTCAAATTGGTTTACATGCTTAATTGCTTATTATTATATTTATTTTTGAAAACTTTATGTTGACAGTCGATTTTCGTTCCAGAGGTAGTTCTGGAAGAACACTCCTCAAATAATCTCCCATTAACTATGAATTTGTTTGGTTTTGAGGGCCAAATACAAACTTAGCAAGTGTTAAGAAAGCCCACAACAAACAAAAGATTTAACGTGGTTCAGCGGAGTGGATCCAACCTACGTCCACGGACATAAAAAATGAAGATTTTATTATATGGTCGGGTTGGACCGACCTCTCTGCACAAGTGCTCGGATTTGACTGACCTGCCTTTGTTCTACCTTACAAGTCTTCTACTTACTCTTATTTAAAGTATTCACTAAGTATATTTTTTAACCCCTTACAATGAACTCACAAGCCTTTTATATACAATGGCAAATTACACTATTACAATGTCTTTGTGACGTCAGCCACGTGAATCTGCTATCAATGCCAAGGCTCTCTGCCCCAACTACTCCACCGAAAGTGACTTTGCCACCTGACGTTTTTTTTAAACCAAGCTATTAAACTCTCTGTCACACGCTACTTCCAGCATGTAATTTTAAAATTCTTACCTCTTAGAAAGGTGCAAGTTTCCTATGTAGGGCTTACGTCATCTGATCCTGATCATACCATTATCATTCTGACCTACCTTACCAAGTTGGGAACCGAAACATTATCCATCCTGCCTATATCGGACTATCAGCTCGGGTCGGTCCCGAATCCTTAACCCTATTTGTTTCTCTAAACATATTCACTCCCCGAGTCTTTCGACAAATGTGAACTGACTCCAATCCCTAAGTTGGACCTGACGTCCTTGTTCCTTGGGCTCGTGCCCTTGAACCTTGAAAATGAAAATCCCTTATATACCATTGTTCATTTGCTGGGAGCCTGGTGCCCAAAAATCACCATCAACCTATGTCATATAGTTCTTGGTATTCCCGAGTTGATGAGTTGGTACCAGGAACTATAGTAGTAGGGTAATAACAGACTGGCCTTGGGTCGGCACCTCGCCCTCAAACTACTACGGCCTCCTCCGGCCAGGTCGTTGTCCCGTCATGCCATCATAAATGCCTCTCTTGATCCTCTAAAATTCGCCCATTGGGAACTATCAATTCATCATTACCCCCTTAAATTCACGTCAAATCACCCTAGGGTTTTTTCTGTTTTCCCTCTCATGCTGCCACTTGTCACGCTCTCATGGCTTGCGCGCCAAAATGGCGTAACCGCCTCATTTTTGAAGAACTGAACGATTTTCCATCACATTCATTTATTTGAAATTTAACCAATGAGATCAAGCTCCCGCTATATATAGCGCCCATCCGAGCCACTTATTCGATCTGACGGCCAGAACTGCCCCGCGTCGTCTATAAAAAAAGGGTCATTGTTCAAAATTTCTTCATTTCAATACTTCTTCTCTCTCAAAGCAAACTAAGTGTTATCTAAGGCACACTGCAACTGCGAATCTTCATCAAACCGTAACGTTCATTCATATCTCCTTTGTTTAGCAAGTAACTTTCTAGTAATATCTCTTTTGTTTGCTTCATGCTCTTCAAGATGTTGGGGTTGCTCTATTTGTTCATGCATATACTCTATTGCTCGTGGGTCTTTGGGGGTAGCTTTGGTTTGTGGATGGCTTTGCTCATATGATCGTATGCTTTCGAGGGTTTTTTTTTCTGAATTTTGTGTTTATGAGGCATGTGTTTATAGGTTTTGTATGTATTTGTTTTAGTATTTCTGGAAAATTTTATAATTTCTGCCATTGTTAGGGCATTTTAGAGCTTTTCTATGGTCGGACCCACGGTAGGGATGAACATGGTACCTTTGGTATGTTTTACTAACCAAGAATACTTACTGACCTTCCACATCGGGTCTTGTCATGACAGGAATGTCAGATGTCGAGTCCACCTCTTTAGTTCCCCTGGAAACCAGATCTTCTACTCATACCCCTCAAACAACTGCCATCAGCTCGGGATCTGAAGCCTTGAGGATCTCGACACCTCCTCGACCCCTTCGATGAGGAGGAAAACCAATCTTACAACCAACAGATACCTCGACCTGATCCTGAACGGGCTCCTCTCAACTTTTCAAACTTGGATATGAACCGACCCTCTGTATACACAGATGTCAAAATGTGATGAATTCGTATTCAATTCGTTTATTAAACGAATCCTAATATCATGATTCGTATTCGATAATACGAATATTCGTTTAGTCATGATATTATTCAATAACATAATTTATTGTTATTTATTTACATTAATTCTTTATAAATATATACATATGAAATATATAATTAATATATTTACTAAAAATATTTCACCAAATATCGACAATATTATTTTTTTCAATGGTAATTAGCCATAATTTCTCAAATTTTAATTGAAAAATAACAATAACTAATAAAATAAAATAATAAAACAAATCATAAATAAATAAATGAATCAATGACCTTAAATTCGTATTCGATTCGTTTAATAAATGAATTGAATCGAATTGACTAATTTATTAAACGAATTCATTTTTTCAAACTCGTATTCGCTTTAAAGCGAATCGAACGAATAAACTAATCCTAACCTAAATTATCACCCCTAATTCATGAATTATTATTATTTTACTATTATTTTTGTTGACGGCTGATTTTCGTCTCAGGGACAATAATGGAATATTTCTCCCGGGATAACCTTCCTTCAACAGTGAATTTGTTTGGTTTTGGGAAACAAAAGAAAATTTTGACAGAAAGAGGTAAAACACTCAGATCGACACATAGTATTAACATGGTTCGGTGGATTGAATCCAACCTACGTCTACGGACACAAAACGGATGGGTGTTTTATTACTGAAATTGTGCTCGGCCGACCTGTTTTGTGATCAGTCAGTGTGGAAACTGAGCCTTTTGAGTTTACAGAGTTGTTCTAATTCTTCTTTTGTGATCTCTTTTGTAATTGACTAACTGACTTTTCTAGCTTTTGCTAACAAAATCAACCAACCCTTACTAATGTATTTATCTCTCCTATTTATACTAAAAAGAGGCGGTTCTATGCCCTTTCTAGAGGGCACTACCCATGTGAACTCATTAATGGGATTTCTTCCCCCAAGGCCACTTGGCCGAAAATATCTTGTTTCCATCATCACCATGTCCCATCATCTTATCCCGTAAGGATAATGTCCCATCACATTATCCAGTAAGGATGAGGCGGTGGAAAATATCTTGCTATCTGCTCAATCTTCATAAGGTCGGTCTCAACGATCCTCTGATCTGAGAGAAACTACTACCGATCTGATAGTATCCGACTAGCCGTGCTGAAGTGGTCGACCATTGTTACCAAATGCTCGGCCTCCTCTGTCGAAACATGTCATGTTAAATAGTCGGTATCACCTTTATGGTCGGGTCGTTATTAAGGGTCTCGGTCAAAAGAAAATTACCCTTTCTACCCTTGTTGTACTGTTCAAATGCCTTGCTGTTTGAAAATACCTTCAACATATGTCCCCTAGTTCTCGGGTCCAACAAGTGTACGAGTTGGTGCCAGGAACTATATAAAAAGAGTGGCACTTCTGATAAACTCGTGGCCGATCTTTGAAGGAGAAAATTCATCGATCTATACTCACCTCGTCCTCGGTCTGACTCAGGTGTTCGGCCTGACTTCCTTCTATTCAAAGCGAAATTTCTTTATTGCCCTTCAGTAAACCGCCCCTCGAGACGCGCAACCGTCACATCTTCTTAAATGCCCATCAGATCACCTCTAGGGTTTAACGGGAGCCTGCCACTTGTCAGTTATCCGTCTTTCTCCCGCCAAAAAGCAAGCAATCCGACCGCTATTGCAAACTCAAAGGACGCTCAATCTCAGCCGTCCATCCAACTCTGAAAGATCACTTTAAAAAGCGACATGTGGCGTACATCCGACGCTCTTGCTTAATCAATAGATTATAAGAAAACGGAGTAGACATTGTTGCCTTCCTTCGAAAATACTTTGAACTTTTCCTCCTGCAAGAGCTATTCTCTCCTAACTGCGACCAGCGAACTTAACGAACTACCAAACCACACCGATCAATCTTCAACCTTTCAAAAGAAACAAGTAAGTCTTCAGAACGACCTCTTTGCTTTTGCTTTCCACACATTGCGTATCCTGCTGTTTCCTATTCTTCTTCTTTCTCTTCTTGTTTGTTTTTTGTTCTTGCATGTGGTGAAACATGTCTCTATTTTAGGATTTTTGTAGCGTATGTATGTTTGGTAGAATGATCAGTAATAGGTTAGGGCAACTTCGAGTTATTTTTTGGACTTGTGTTTGGCTTGATGTAGCTAGGAAGAGACTTTTTGTTTTGTGGATTTTGATAAGGCGTATAGAGACTATAGGCTTAGTTTTCGGCTTTTTAAGGTAGCTATCTGAGCCTTTGATGCATTAAAGTAGTTACTGACTAACCTTTTTTTACCCACTTCGACGGCTTATGAATGCTTGACAGTGAAAAATCCTCGAAAAAACCTTCGAAACCTCAAACTTAGCCCTCTTCAAGTTCGGAAGTATCTAAAATAGAGGATGCTGATACCACCCCTACCCCTTCTGAAATTGAGAATGACACATATCGTCTTAGAGTTCCTCGGAAGGATCCGGAGCCCAGTGAGCTCGAACACTCGGCATTTGACATGAATCGGCCTTCCAAGATAACTGACGATGATCTGGAGCTGCTTCGAAAACATTATGATATCTCAATAGATGTTATTCTTGAATTTCCTCACCCATATGATCGTGCTAGCTAGCCCGATGAGGGCTCGGTTGCTCTTCTCCCAACCTTCTTCGAGTGTGACCTCCGGCTACCAATTCAACCTTATTTTGGCTGGCTGTTGGCCGAGATGGAGATCGCCCCTTGTCAGCTAAGCCTGAATAATTGGAGGATTTTGGCCGGCCTTTACGTAATCTAGCACTAGGCGGGCCTTGGCGAACCGACCCTTGAGGAGGTGAAGAGGCTGTATAGACTAAAGGCCAACCCCCGAACACATCACGGTTGGTATTACCTCTCCGCCTATGCCGAATCATGGAAAATTGTCCGCAAGCTCCCTGATTCTAACAAAAACATCAAGGATTCGTGGTTCTGGGCTACGGGGAACTAGAGACAAGCCCCGAGAACATATGAAGAGGAGACTTTAGTCCCAGATATCTTCATAGCGGGAGGTTAGGACCCTAACTCTTAGTGTTTCTACTTCTCCCTTTCACGATGAAATTCTAACTCCTTGACCATTCTCAGCCTGCTGGAGGGATGCTCCCAAGGTCTCTCATCGAGTCTGGATGCGAATAACACATGCTCAGAGCTATGCTGACTTCTGGAAGAATCTGGTCAATGATGCAGCCTTTGTTGAGTCGGGCCTCATTCGAACTGTTCCCCCGAAGATCCCTGGGCGGATAGGTAGATTCTCACTAACCTCCAAACTAACCCCCTTGTTTGCTAGACATAATGATGACTTCAAACTTATTCAAATTCTGATCTGACCACGTTATTGCCTTTGCCTTTTGCAGGAATGTAAAAGAGACCAAAATATATTGAACAATTGGCCGGTGCAACAAAGAAAACCGATCAATCTGGAGCCGAGCCTTCTCGGAAACGGTCAGCAGCTGCTGAGACAAAAAAAGTGGCCGAAGAAGCGGCTCCGCTGATTATCCAAAGTTCGGCTCGCACTTCTAGGGCATCTCAACCAACTGCCGCCCGACCTGCCAGCCACCCAAAGCCTATAAGAAAAAAGAGACGTCTGATTGGGGCAGGGGAAGCCGAGCTTGCTCGGGAGATCGATGAAGAACAAATTCTAAGCGGAAAATAGGCTGCTCGGAAAGAGCTGAAAATTCCGGAGGGCTCCTCCAAAAAATAGAAAGGCGCTGTGATACTCGGTGCCTAGGACCTCAGCCAGGACGTAAGAGAGGCCATTTGCCATCTCATACCGGCGATTAATAAATTGGCCGAAGCAGTTCCTCCGGCAAAGATCCCAAAGTATGAAGACCTTTCCCCCGACAATGCGATCTCCGTGCTCTGTTCCCAAATGGCTAAGGTAACAAATTTTATCCTACTTCCGTTCTGAGTTCAAGACTTAATCGGATTTCTGACTTTCTATTTCTTTTCGGCAGGTAAACTATCTGGATTCCAAAAACAAAGATCTTTTCCTGAGCCTTCTATCTGAAGAAGGCCAAGCCCAGAGGCTTAAGAGCAAAATTACTGAGATGGAGGCCGAGCTGGCCAAAAAAGACGAGGAGATAAAGAGCTTGGAGCTGGCCGCAGCCGAGGTTCACTCAACCAATAAATCTCTCAGGTCTGCGGCCTCTGTGGAAAGGAAAAATGTCGAAGCTGCGACGAAAGATTTGGAGACTGCCCAGGCTGATAACAGGGTCTTGAGAGTGGAAGTATGCAGTTTTGAGTCCAAGCTGAGGGCCAAAGACGAGGAGCTCAAAAAGAAGGAAGCTAAGTTTGAGGAAGAGCGGGACACAATCAGACTTGAGGGAGTCGGGGACTGTGTTGATATTATCCCGATGGTGCTGCCCAACTTGGATATGATGCCTATCTATGCGGCCATCCGGTTTTGTAAGGGGGAGATCTCCCGAGAAGAACTTTAGAAATGGCTGCCCCTTTCTCCTGAAGAAGTTCTTAACCCCGATCCCATTTCAGTTGTCTCGGCGTCTTCAACTCTTGAAGAAAACCGACCAGAAGGTCCTGCTTCTGAAGCTATAATTTTTGATGCCCCTCTAGCCGCTCACATGGAAGCCATTGTCCCTCCTTCTGAAGTTGAGCCCAGCCATCTGCCACCCGAGCTTATTGAAGAGATGCCAATTGCCCATGTGCGGGCCGATGAGTAGGGGGTAACCCGTACGGGGCCCTATGTAAACTTTTGAACAAAATATAACTCTTGTAATAACTCTTGTAATAACTCTTTATAACTTTACTTTCCTTTTATCAACGCATGTTTTATTGCACTTTTCGACTTCCATAATCGGCTCTGGATGCATTCTTACAAACTTCCACTCGAGGTCTGACAGACTGAGAAGACGGACTTGGTGGGACGTAACCCGACCCCGAGCTGAGAGAAACACTTGGTTCTGGGGGAATGTTACGTCCCCAGACCAAAAGGCTGACTCGGTGGGACGTAACCGGACCTCGAGCTGAGAGAAACACTTGGCCCTGGGGGAATGTTACGTCCCCAGACCAAAAGGCCGACTCGGTGGGACATAACCCGACCCCGAGCTGAGAGAAACACTTGGCTCAGGGGGAATGTTACGTCCCCAGACCAAAAGGATGACTCGGTGGGACGTAACCCGACCCCGAGCTGAGAAAGACATTTGGCTCTGGGGGAATGTTACGTCCCTAGACAAAAAAGCTGACTCTGTGGGACGTAATGTTGGAATTTTCTAAGCTTCCCAAGATCATTTCAAGCAATGAAAATACAAGTGAATACAATCAACAAAGTTGCGGAATACTTACATCGATCGGTTGAGCGACGCGGTGGACAACAAAAATCAACTTATCCCTCATCCAAGGCTCGGGAAACTCACTGGTTTGCTGCTTGTTGTATCGGCAGTGAGCAGTCTTCTTGTCCTCAAATTCGTCCATGGTCCTCCATTGAAGTCTTCAAGCACCAAGCTTCCAAAATGGATTCCAAGCTCACGAAATTACTTCTCTATCACCTTAGGATAACTCTATGTGTGCTAGCACAAAGGAATATTGCTATAAAATTCCTTATCTTCCCATTGTGTCTCACGGTCCAACCAGAAAACAGAAGAAAGATGGCATGTTGGCCGAGAGAGAAGAAGAGGAGCATTTTGGCTCCAAAATCGTGAAAGGAGAGAGAGAGATGGATGATTTTGGTTGGTAGGAATAAATGTATCTAATACAAAAATTTTGAAAGTCAAAAATCATTATTAAAATAATGTTAAATTTCTTTCAAGCCATCAAATGCTTTCCATCAACTTCCATCAACTCACATCAATCAATCAAATCAAGTGACAAGTTGTCACATCACTCAAAGTGACTAATGATTTGACGCTAGATGCGACTAATGATTTGACGCTTGATTTGACTTGCGTGCCTCACTCGAATTCGAAATGCGAATGCGCTCGCAAACAATCTCGGGCTCGGGTTCGCTAATTCCAAATTAATGAATTTTCCGTTGCGACGTAATTAAATGATTATGCCTAGCGAAATCACTATTTAAGTCGCTAACGAATTAATTCTAAATTAACTCGTTCGCCCGAATTAAAATCTAATTTTAATTCCGCGTCGAAATCCAATTTCGTTTAATATATCGAATATATTAATTTTATCGATTAATTCCAAATTAATCATTTTCTCTCATTCTATGATATTTTATCCCAGATAAAATATCTCCGTAATTAATCCCAGATTAATTTTCTCTCTCATCTAATTAATCCCAGATTAATAAAAGTGTGAGTCATACGTCATCGGTGAATCTTCGGGAAGCGACCCATGAGATCCCCGGATATGTTGGCAGTAAATCGGGTCGTCGGACTATCCGAACACGTAAGTACCTAGTACTATGTTTACACCGATTCACAAGACAAGATTGGCTTCTAGCAAAACGTCATGCCTACCCAATTCTCCAGAAACATGCTTACATGAATAAGCGATCTATATCAGGCGTAGTATACGTAGTATTGCGTATTTCGATCCAGTATCGGATGATCACGTGCTAGGCCTGGGGCTGGAATTGTGTCTGCCCCGTACAAAGCACATGTCGGATGTCTGGTAACTAGTCTCTATAATCGGATAAACCTGACCTTGTCATTTTATCCCGATGACTGCAGTACATAAGAGAACCAGTACCGTATCCTACGTGACCATCATCTCCATATGACTAGAGTGACACTTCCGTCTTGACATCACACCCAACACACTACGATTCTCGATATACCCAGAAGAGGCGTACACAAAAACCGGTTAAAGCCCTAGACGACCAAAACCAAAGTATATTGATTGTCGCAAGTATTAGCGGTGCAAGTCTCAGGTTAAGACCAAATACACCTACCCTGATTTCGGACTTCCATAGACACATAGTCATACTACCAATGGAATTCTGAGGGGGTCTATCCAGAGCGAAGCTGTTTCCTGTACCATCGGTAAAACACAACCTCATATTACACTTGCATAAGTATCCTATACCCAAATATATGAGAACTATTACGTTATGCCCTCACAACGCGCACAAGTGTAATACTAGTCTTTTACGTATTTATCGATGTCCGATCTCGATAATACTCTGACTAGGGATATTTAATGATTTATCCTTTGTGGACTGATATTGTCTCATATCATTCTCAATCCAGGAACAAATCATTAGAACCTCCTATCATTTATATATCTTGGTGATCTAATCACAAATGATAAGTGTGCAATCTCCTTTGTCACATAGTTAATTTGTACAACAACACCGTGATCTGTACAAATAGTGACGTTATGGGTTATAATTGTCCAACAATCTCCCACTTGGCCTATAGCCAGTCACTCGAGTGTCTGACACTCGAACTATGTACGGTTGGCTCAAACTGCGGAGAAAAAGCTTTCGTCAGCGGATTTGCTTGATTATCATCTGATGCGATTTATTCGATCATTACATCGCCACGATGTATGATCCTAACAAATCCGATGAATATCGAAGTATGTATCTGGATCGTTGATAAGACCATTAATTCTTTAGCCTGTGTTGAAGCCTAGCTCAGCTGCTAACAGAACTATGTCTAATCTAATTAGATTTGTTATCGACCCGGAAGGCTTCTATTGCTGCCTCAGCTGCAGCAATAACCCGCATTTATTGTTTATTCGGTAACAGTATCTTGCTTGGAAGATTTCCAGCTCACTGTTCTGTTATTCAAACTGTATAGTACCGTTTGCGACTTATAGTCGCTTTATCGGTTGGGAAACTTGCTGCAGTGATCCAGTCACTTCAAGTTCTCATTCTCCATAGATTAAGACAGTATGCTTAGTTCTCTAACATACTAAGTATATTCTTAACTTCAATCCAGTGACTATCACTTGGATTGGCCTGTTTGTGACTCCATATGCTCAAAGCGTATGCGACACCAGGTCACGTACATTTTTCAATGTATGATTTATCTGAGAGTTTTTATGAAAGCCAAGCTTTCATCAATTGTAAATATGGGATTATCATTTCCAAGAATGACATATTATCATTATTTATAGGACAACCACTGTCAGTGCGCTCCCACTAACCCTCTTATATACACAAGAATCATTTCGTTTTGAATTAAATCATAAGCTATTATGATTACATCAAAACGATAATTTCAAGAACTCAATGTGCTTCAATCCAAACATGGATCGAATAACCTGCAAACCTTGTTTGCTAGTTTAGGTACGACAAAACCGTCAGGATGTTGTAAACATCCTCCAAAAGGTTTCCTTTTAAGGAAAGCGATTTTCCCGTTCAGCTGACATATTTCATAAATGAAACATGCAGCATTAGCAAGCATTATCCAAATGGATTTACCGTGGCAACAGGTAAAAGGTTGAATCGTAATCAACACAATGTTGATAACGATACCTTTCCGCTAAAAGCCTAGCTTTATACGTTGGTATGTTGCCATCCATGTATGTCTTCCTTGAAGACTTATAGTACCAATAGGCACAATGCCTTGCGGTACATCAACCAGTGTCTAAACATAGTTGGTATACATGGAATCCATTTCGGACTCATAACACTTTGTCATAATAGGGAGTCGATACCTTGTATCACTTCCTCATACGTAGTCAGTTGGTAGACCTCAATAAGATTAACATCTTTATGAGATGAGATCAGAAACCCATACCCCAGGTTGTTTTCTGATTCTCTTCGACTTACGCGGTTCTTGTGTATTTGAAAATTACTGGTATAGTTTCATCATTGATGAACTATTTGTGTTCCATTAAGATTCGGTGCCATGAATAGTATTACTCTGATTTTCATCGAGTTTTACTATCCTCCCACTTACCACTGCATATAGGTATTCCTCTTAGGAAAACCGCATGGTGAGCAACAATTAAATTGTTCCCTTGTGAGTTGTATAAGTACTATACTTTGGTATCCCTAGGATAACCTACAATTGGCACTTATCCAATTTGGGTTTTAGTTTGGTATCATCCAAATATATGCCTAGCATCCCAAATCTTCAGGAATGAGAAACATGGTTTCTTTTTTGTTCATATCTAATATGATATCTGTCAAACAGATTTTTATGGAACCTTATTCTAAATAAGTTCTGCACTGTTAATGCTTATCCGTTGAAGGAAATGGTAGCTCAGAGCGACTCATGATTAACCTTATCATGTCCAACAAAATTCGGTTACTCAGTTCGGACACACACCGTCAAATTGACATGTTCCGGGAGGAGTCCTCATTGAAAGAATACTATACTCTTTCAAGTATTAGAAACTTATTGCTTAAGTATTTTCACCATGATCTAACCGTGACGGTTAATACTTTAGCCGATCTGTTTGTCTATTTCGTGTCGAAACTTATAAAAGTTTCTGATTTGTGTTCTTCAAAAGAAACACATAACCACAATGCGATGCCACATCCGTAAAGGTCACAAAATATTCATATCCACCTCTAGCCTAGCTAAACATGGGCCCACTTGCTTCACTGTGAACTAGGGCTAGCAGATCTGTGGTATTTGCACTTTTACCAAGTAAATAGTGTTTTAGGCACTTTGCCCAATAAACTAGATTCATAGACTTTTATTTGAATAGAATCAATATGTCGAGAGTACCCACTCTTAGAAAGTGCGGATATACGATTCTTGTTTAATTGTGTCCCAGACAACAATGCCACAATTAGTTTCAATCTGATCAAATCAGTTTGAGCTATTTGTTTGTCACGTTTATGTTTGAGATTTATTTATATTCAAAATATAAATGATGTTATTCACATCTAATGTGTTTATCTCAATATCATCTTTATAAAATAAAACACTTTAGTGTTCTAGAATATAAAGGTTCACCCGCAGCGGGTTAAACACTGATATATAGATAATGTTTCTAGTCAAACTAGTTATATTATAACAGTTTCCAAATTTAGATACAAACCGAGGGTAGTTCCTAAACTTAGGTATCTACGGTTAAAAAACGGCGACTTTCGTCCCGTTTCCAATTCGCAGATAAATCTTTATAGAAGTCAGTATCCTGCTCATAGAAAATTCTGAACATCAATACATATTTATGTATCACACTAAGTATTTAAATCCAATTTTAATACTAGTAGTGAACATAATTATGACAAACATATTTGAAGTTGGAGCCTTGCTCGTCTTCAATTCCTTCATGTCTGCTTTGTCCAAACGGCAGTCACGCTTCCGCGATCCCATTTGCCACATTTAGGCAGACATTTTGGGATATGTCTTTTATCTTCCCAGAAGATTATAATGATTATGCCTTTGCCATTTTTCATATTTCAGAAGTCTTTGGGCAAGCCTTGGGCTTCTGGAACATCGAAATAAAGTGCGACTAGCGCTTCTTGCCATATTGCAAACTTTGACTTTGTCTCATTGAGAATAGTCATTAACTCTCCAAGAGTTAAGTATTGCAATTTAGTACTTCTTAGATCTAAAGATAGATCTTTGAAGATCCTTCAATTTCATTATCATACTTTAAGGATCTAATCCTTAGTTCTGATTAAGAAATTATGGAGTCTACTGCGACAAGCTTAATGGATTAAGCACTAAAGTTATCATTACATAAATCTTCCAAGATTATGCTCTACTATTTGCTTAACTCGGGGCTTAGGCCTAATATTTTATTTTATCAAATAAAGTAACTTATTAGTTTCCAGGACCATCCTGAAATTTTATTCCCAATTTGAAAATTAAACCATTTAAATACATTTTCCCTATGATTATGTTTTAAATGTCAATCTTTCAATTTTATCTTGATTCAAATAGTCAAACTATTTAATCAATGATTTAGGTATTGTTCATTATAATGATTACTATAGCCCAACTATTTAATCAACTATAATTTAATAGGTTGAATCAGTCCAGCTGTTAATTAAAACAACAATTTAAATATTAGTCCAACTAACATTTAATATATTTGACGAATGATATTTGATTTGAGCGCGTATGACAAGTAATTAAACGAATATTACAAATTCAATTCTTGCCTCCCACTATTTTTCGGTGAGCCTCTAACCCTCTGTCGAGTACTCGGGAAAACATGTTTCCTAGTGGGCTAGGATCCCGTTAAATATCACACAATCTTGAATTTGGCCAACAAATTGTATGATAATTAACTAGGTAGATCTCTAAGATCAATTGGATCCCATCCAATTCCTAGATCCAGTAGGGGACATCCAAGTCCGAAACATATATCTTATATATGCCAATATATCCAATATATTGCCTAACCTTTTTCCTCTAAATCAACTAAGCCTTGGCTTTGGCACAACAAACTTAGTGATCCCAGTTAAGCGGAACCCATTGACCATGGAAAGCTTCGTAATCAATGTCGATGGACAAGAAGTGGTTTTGACTTTGGCTAACAAACCACAACTTGGACAAGACACCGAAATGGAACAAAGCTCTCGTGATTCAAACACATCCTCGACGGACAAAGGTCTTGACTTTGGCCAACAAACCAATGCCAGTCTTAGATCTTGAGTAAGAATCACTCAATGGAAGGAAAAACGCTTAATATTGTTTGAGGGTTTTTTCGTGTGCAAATTGGCAACCAATTTATTATCTTTGTTAAGGTCTTATCATCATACACCCTTAAACATGCATTCTAAACACATAATAAAGCGCATATAATTAAATAATAATGATATGCGGATGGATACTTTACACATTGATCCTAGATCAAATCTCTCCATTTCCACTCTCCCGCTAGCACAAGTATTTGCTTCTACCCGTTACACTACACTTCTAAAGAAACCTCATTTACATTGATGGGAATAGGTGAGAAGAGAATACAAAGAGTAAGGAGGTAATAAGGCTGGACACGCAGGTCCAATTAATAAATCAAATTTATTACAATAATTTCTAAAATTGCCCCACCCATCTAATATCCATCTGATATACATTATTCATGCATCGCAACCATGTATTCACACAATCATGCTATCAATCAATCTAATCAAATTAATTAATCTGATAATTAGTGATCATCCAATGTTCAAACAACGATTTGATTTTGCGCGAGTCCAACTCGTTTTGCGAATAAGTACTGAAAGTACGAATTAAATTAAACTACATAATTAAATCCAATTCAATTTGTATTTAATACAAATTCACTATTTAATTCCAAATTAAATACTACACTTTATTAACGAACTTTTACGACTTAAATTCCAAATTTAATCGTTACGGGTCTCAAAGCCCGATTAATATCCAATATTAATTTAATTAAAGCCCAATGGGCTTTTAATTAATTTCTTTAAAGCGTGGGCTTCGGCAACCAAAGCCCAATCAAGGAATTACCCCATAAGCCTAGAAATAAATTTAGGCCCATTAGGCCCAATTAAACTTATTAAGGTCCATTATTCGCATTTGGGCTTTACGGAGGCGGTTTTGGGCCCAATTGGATCCAACCAATTTAGCCTAAACCTAACTTGGTACAACCAAGCCCAATAAGCCCATTTACAACATAACAAGCCCAAATCCAATTTAAGGCCAAATAATTTAATTCCAAAAATTCCAAATTTCTCAATTAAATTACCTAAAGTGTATAACATAATTAATTACCCAAATCAATATTTCCAAAACACAAATTTGTCTAATTAATCATGCTAATTAACATTAAATCATGTCCAACACAATTTATCAAAAAATCAAACCCATTACATGCATATTATGTCTCGGCAATGAGAGGATTTTAATGTCCAATTTTAAATCCAATCCAATTGAATCCAATTAAACATTAAATCAACATTTCCAATTGATTCCAACTCATCCAATGAATCAAAAAATCAAAATTCCAAGACATTAGGGCTTCTCATCCATTCGGCCAAGGCTCCAAAAATTGGGGAAAAATATTCCAAACACCATTTCTTGAAATTGATCCAATCAATCTTCAATTCAACAACATTTAAGCATACCAAATCATCCAATTTCATTAAATCATGCTCAAATACAATTTACCCAATTTTAAGCCCTAAATATTTTCATGCTCAACATTGCTCTGATACCATTGTTGGAATTTTCTAAGCTTCCCAAGATCATTTCAAGCAATGAAAATACAAGTGAATACAATCAACGAAGTTGCAGAATACTTACATCAATCGGTTGAGCGACGCGGTGGACAACAAAAATCAACTTCTCCCTCCTCCAAGGCTCGGCAAACTCATTGGTTTGCTGCTTGTTGTATCGGCAGTGAGCAGTCTTCTTGTCCTCAAATTCGTCCATGGTCCTCCATTGAAGTCTTCAAGCTCCAAGCTTCCAAAATGGATTCCAAGCTCATGAAATTACTTCCCTATCACATTAGGATAACTCTATGTGAGCTAGCACTAAGGAATATTGCTACAAAATTCCTTATCTTCTCCTTGTGTCTCACGGTCTAACCAGAAAATAGAAGAAAGATGGCCTGTTGGCCGAGAGAGAAGAGGCGGAGCATTTTGGCTCCAAAATCGTGAAAGGGGAGAGAGAGATGGATGATTTTGGTTGGTAGGAATAAGTGTATCAAATACACAAATTTTGAAAGTCAAAAATCATTATTAAAATAATGTTAAATGTCTTTCAAGCCATCAAATGCTTTCCATCAACTTCCATCAACTCACATCAATCAATCAAATCAAGTGACAAGTTGTCACATCACTCAAAGTGACTAATGATTTGACGCTAGATGCGACTAATGATTTGACGCTTGATTTGACTTATGTGCCGCACTCGAATTCGAAATGGGAATGTGCTCGCAAACAATCTCGGGCTCGGGTTTGCTAATTCCAAATTAACGAATTTTCCGTTGCGACGTAATTAAATGATTATGCTTAGCGAAATCACTATTCACATCGCTAACAAATTAATTCTAAATTAACTCGTTCGCCCGAATTAAAATATAATTTTAATTCCGCGTCGAAATCCAATTTCGTTTAATATATCGAATATATTAATTTTATCTATTAATTCCAAATTAATCGTTTTCTCTCTTTCTATGATATTTTTTCCCAGATAAAATATCTTCGTAATTAATCCCAGATTAATTTTCTCCCTCATCTAATTAATCCCAGATTAATAAAAGTGTGAGTCATACGTCATCGGTGAATCTTCGGGAAACGACCCATGAGATCCCCTGATATATTGGCAGTAAATCGGGTCGTCGGACTATCCGAACACGTAAGTACCTAGTACTACGTTTACACAAATTCACAAGACAAGGTTGGCTTCTAGCAAAGCGCTATGCCTACCCAATTCTCTAGAAACATGCTTACATGAATAAGCGATCTATATCAGGCGTAGTATACGTAGTATTGCGTATTTCGATCCAGTATCGGATGATCACGTGCTAGGCCTGGTGCTGGATTTGTGTTTGCCCCGTACGAAGCACATGTCGGATGTCTGGTAACTAGTCTCTGTAATCGGATAAACCTGACCTTGTCATTTTATCCCGATGACTGCAGTACATAAGAGAACCAGTACCGTATCCTACGTGACCATCATCTTCATATGACTAGAGTGACACTTCTGTCTTGACATCACACCCAACACACTACGATTCTCGATATACCCAGAAGAGGCGTACACAAAAACCAGTTAAAGCCCGGGATAATCAAAACCAAAGTATATTGATTGTCGCAAGTATTAGCGGTGCAAGTCTCAGGTTAAGACCAAATACACCTACCCTGATTTCGGACTTCCATAGACACATAGTCATACTACCAATGGAATTCCGAGGTGGTCTATCTAGAGCGAAGCTGTTTCCCGTACCATCGGTAAAACACAACATCCTATTACACTTGCATGAGTATCCTATACCCAAATATATGAGAACTATGTCGTTATGCCCTCACAACGCGCACAAGTGTAATACTAGTCTTTTACGTATTTATCGATGTCCAATCTCGATAATACTCTGACTAGGGATACTTAATGATTTATCCTTCGTGGACTGATACAGTCTCATATCATTCTCAATCCAGGAACAAATCATTAGGACCTCCTATCATTTATATATCTTGGTGATCTAATCACAAATGATAAGAGTGCAATCTCCTTTGTCACATAGTTAATTTGTACAACAACACCGTGATATGTACAAATAGTGACGCTATGGGTTATAATTGTCCAACACGTAACCCAACCCCGAGCTGAGAGAAACACTTTACTCTGGGGGAATGATACGTCCTCAAACCAAAAGGCTGACTCGGTGGGACGTAACCCGACCCCGAGCTGAGAAAGACAATTTTCTCCGGGGGAATGTTACATCCCCAGACCAAAAGGCCGACTCGGTGGGACATAACCCGACCCCGAGCTGAGAGAAACACTTGGCTCTGGGGGATGTTACGTCCCCAGACCAGAAACCTGATTCGGTGGGACGTAACCCAACCCCGAGCTGAGAGAAATGGCTTTGAGATATTTACCCCAACTCTAAGCCGAACAAACCATGAAGCCTCGGTGGAACGAATCCAGCCCCGAGCCGATGGCACACAAAGGCCTTGGCGGAATGAATCCAGCCCAGAGCCGAATAAACCATGAAGCCTCGGCGGAACGAATCCAGCCCCGAGCCGATGGCACACAAAGGCCTCGACGGAACGAATCAAGCCCCGAGCCGAATAAACCATGAAACCTCATCGAAACGAATCTAGCCCCGAGCCGATGGCGCACAAAGGCCTCGACGGAACGAATCCATCCCCGAGCCGATGGTACACAAAGGATTCGACGGACCAAATCCAGCCCCGATCTGAATAAACCATGAAGCCTCGGCGGAATAAATTCAGCCTCGAGCCGATGGCGCACAAAGACCTTGGGAGAACGAATCCAGACCCGAGCCGAATAAACCATGAAGCCTCGGTGGAACGAATCCAGCCCCGAGCCGATGGCGCAGAAAGACCTTGAGGGAACGAATCCAACCTCAAGTCGATGGCACACAAAGGCCTCGGCGGAACGAATCCAGCCCGGAGCCGAATAAACCATGAAGCCTCGGCAGAACGAATCCAACCCCGAGCCGATGGCGCACAAAGGTCTCGGCGGAACAAATCCAGCCCCGAGGCGAATAAACCATGAAGCCTCGGCGGAACGAATCCAGCCCCGAGCCGATGACATACAAAGGCCTCGGCGGAACGAATCCAGCCTCGAGCCGAATACTAATCAAGACTTACACATAATGGAAGAAAATCAACCTTCAAGGCTCTGCTAACTCTGGCGCGGGCGTCCCCTTGCCAGACCAGTGAAAAATAAAAAATGAAGATTAGAGTAAAGTAAAACTGGTAAAAGGTGGGGGTGACTTAGCACATACCCCAAACGAAAAAATTTCACAAGTGCAAATAACAACTCGGATGCCTCAAGACAGCATTCTGCCCGAGGTCTCCAAAACATAATTTCGAATCTTACAATTCGGCGTCCCGGTGAGCCGAGATATGGATCGGTGAACGGCCGATACCCTAACGACAAAAAAAAAACTCCTTATGCTTGGGCGGCTCTGGAGCCTGCAAATGCCACGAGGGCAAAGACCTCCCCATGCTATGCTTCTCTTGATCCAAGCGGTCAAGCTAAACCTAAGGGAACACGCTCCCCGTAGTCGCCTCCCCAAAACCGGTTAGGCAGATTCTTTCATGGGGGAATTCCCTCCCCGCAGTCGCCATCCCGGGGTAATACTACTGACTCAGTTGGGAAGATTGCTTCACGGGGGCACTCCCTCCCCGCGGTCGCCCTCCCGAGATGTCCCTCAAAGATGCAAGTCATGGGGTAGTTACGCTCCGGCCTCGGGAGTCTGACGCTGCCACGAGGGGTTCGCGCGCTCTCTCATACACTTCATCCCTTGAAGCGATCTAGATCCACCTAAAATGAAATGGGCCAAGTCGGCACACTTCCACCCGAGGGCTTGATAATGACACCAGTATTTGGCGTGCCACGGGTTTGGTGCCCTTTCTGACCTCAATTTATCCCTTCGCATCGAGCATGTCCTCGGAATATTGAACAGAGCTTTCACATTTAATTAAAAAACAAGCAAAAAATGGACAAGCTTTTTAATTCAAGAGTGAAAGTTTTATTCATACTCGTGGGACATACTGCCCTTCTTACAACTCTTTGCGGGTCATTTTAAGAGAGGCTCTACAACTAAGTTTTTAACTCTGATTGGGTCGCTCACGGGGCTTTACTGCCCGGGAAAGAAACTTACTGGAAATATTTCCTCAGCATCTCAGCGTTCCAAGGCTTCCTCAGTCGAGTGCCATCCAGCTGTTCCAAAAGATAGGCACCCGGCCTCATAATTTCCACAACTCTATACGGCCCCTCCCACTTAGCACCCAACGAACCCTCAAATGGCCTTCGGGTGTTCAGGGTAACTCTTCTCAAAACTAGGTCGCTTGGAAGGAATGAACGGGTCCGAACTTTCTTGTTGTTGAATCGGGCCATTCTTTGTTGATGGATTGCAGTCTTTATAGCCGACCTCTCCCTTTTTTCTTCGATCAGGTCGAGATGATTTCTGATGAGTTCCTCATTTTTCTCATCTTCAAAATACTGAACCCTATGGGTAGTCATCCCAATTTCTGCCGGAATGACTGCCTCAAACCCATAAGATAAAGAAAACAGGGTTTCTCCCGTGGAGTCTTTGCAGGTTGTCTGATGCGCCCACAATACCTCTGGTAGCTCTTCGACCCATAACCCCTTTGTAAACTCTGAGCCGAGCCTTAAAATTTGCTTTGATAGTTTTGTTGGCTGCCTTGACCTGTCCATTGGACTTGGGATGGGTAGGTGAAGCAAATCTTAAGGCAATCTGGAGATCCTCACAGAGCTTCCTGAAGCCTTTACTGTCGAACTGCTTCCCATTATCTGTGATGACGGCCCGGGGAATTCCAAACCTGCAGATAATATTCTTCTTCAAAAATTCAATTGCTTTCTTCTCTGTGATTGCGGACAAAGGCTCGGCTTCTACCCACTTGGTGAAATAATCTATGGCCACCATAGCGTACTTTGCATGTCCTCGCTCTTTTGGCATTGGTCCAATAATATCCAGGCCCCACTGAGAGAATGACCATGGACTGGATAATGTAGTCAATTGTTCTGCCGGAAGGTGATGGATGTTGGCATTCTTTTGACATCATTCGCATTTCCGGGCTACCCTTATCCTGTCTCGATGCATAGTCGGCCAGTAAAAACCTTGCCTTAAAGCTTTAAAGGCAATTGATTGTCCCCCAGCATGACACCCATAAATCCCTGCATGAATCTCTCGGAGCACATAATCGGATTCCTCCTCTGCTAGGCATCTCAAGAGTGGCACCGTATAACCCCTTCGGTACAATACTCCTTCAATCAAAGAAAATTTGTTGTTTTTATACTTAACTTTTCTGGCCTCTTTCTTTTCCTCCGGGACTTCCACAATTTCCAAATACTTTCTGATCGACTGCATCCAAGGAGACCCGCTCTCCACATCTAGCTCCATTACCTCGGGATCTCCCACACTTTTTACTTGGAGACAGATCAGAGGAATTGTTCTGGGCTTTTCCGATCTGATTGATGAAGTGAGCCGCGCTAGAGAGTCTGCTTGATGGTTATTCTCCCGACCGATCTGCTCGAATTCTACACTCCCCATTCTTCCGATCAATCGTTTTATTGCTGCTAAGTAGGCTATCATATTTGATTCTCTGGCCTGGAACTCTCCCTTCAGTTGTTGGATGGCCAACTGGGAGTCACTCTTCACAATTATATCACGAACACCCATTACCGCACACAACCTTAAGCCAGCTAAAATTGCCTCATATTATGCCTCGTTGTTAGTGGCCTCGAAGGAGAATCTCAAGGCGTACATTGCCTCCCCTCCTTCACCCATTTTCAATACAATCCCGACTCCACCACCTCGTGAGCTGACAGATCCATCTACTGACAACTCCCATCCACCTTCCATAATAGTCAAAATCTGGGATGCCGTAAATTCTGCCACAAAGTCCGCCAAAGCCTGACCCTTTATTGCTGCCCTTGGTAGGTAGGAAATGTCGTGTTCACTTAACTCTACCGACCATTTTACTAACCTACCCGAGACCTCCGGTTTTTACAAGATCTGCCCTAATGGACAACTGGTGTAAACCCCAATAGGATGGGCTTGGAAGTAAGGTCGTAATTTTTGGGCCATAGTAACTAAAGACAGAGTGACCAGCTCATGCGTTGAATATCTAGTTTCAGCATCTAACAGAGCTTTACTAACATAATATACTGGCATTTGAACTTTATCGACCTCTTGCACTAATACTGAACTTACAGCATGCTCAGAAACAGCTAAGTACAAGAACAATGTCTCACCTGGGATCGGCTTTTCTAAGAGTGGGGGCTGCGTCAAGTATTGCTTTAACTGCTGGAAGGCCTCCTCGCATTCCGTCGTCCAGTTGACCTCTCTTTTTGCCTTGTTGATAACCTTGAAGAAAGGGTGACACTTGTCGGTTGCTCGGGAAATAAATCGATTCAATGCGGCCACTCGACCGGTTAGGCTTTGTACTTCCTTGACCGTTCCAGGAGACTTCAGATCCAGAATAGCCCGGATCTTCCGAGGATTTGCTTCTATGCCTCTGGAGCTCACCATTTAATCCAAAAATTTTCCCGAGGCCACCCCGAAAGCACACTTTTCCGGATTCAACCTCAGGTCATGTTTCCGCAGTAACTTAAAGGTCTTCTCTATATCGGTTACATGAAAGGCCGGCTTCATGGACATAGTTATCATATCATCGACGTACACCAGCATTGATGTACCGATGAGTGGCTTGAAGATCTTGTTCACTAGCCTCTGAAATGTCGCCCCATCATTTTTTAAACCAAATGGCATTACTTTGTAACAATACAGCCATTGGTCGGTGATGAAGGTTGTCTTTTCCTCGTCCCCAGGATGCATCTTGACTTGGTTATACCCCGAGAATGAGTCCATAAAACTGAGCAGCCCGTGGCAGGCCGTTGAATCTACCAATTGGTCCACCTTCGGTAGTGGGAAAATATCTTTTGGGCAAGCTTTGTTGAGGTCGGTAAAATCTACACACATCCTCCACTTCCCGGTGGGCTTTCTTACTAAGACCACATTTGACACCCAGTCTGGGTACCTCGCCTCTCTGATAAATCCAGCTTTTAATAACTTTTCTACCTTGGTGGCTATCACCTTACACCGCTCCTGGTTAAAGATCATTCTTTTCTGTTTGACCAGTTTGTGAGCCGGATCCACTGCCAGACGATGATTAATAAATTTCGGATCTATTCCGGGCATATCATCATGCCCCCATGCAAACACATCCGGATATTGCTTTAAGAACTTCAACAATTCCTGTTTCAGAGCTCCATCCAAGTCTGCTCCTATCTTCACATTTTTGCCTGATCCGAATAGTTCTACTGACTCCAATTCTTCAATCGCCCCTAGTCGAGCAACTTTATTTGGCCGATGACCCGGTATTTTACTTGTTCCTTCCTCATCTTCATTTCCCTTTCTCTTCAGGCCACCATCTTCAATACAAAGAGTCTCCCTTGATAGGGTGGCGAAACAACTCCGGGCAGCTTTCTGACTACCGCACATAATTCCAATCCCGTCTCGAGTAGGAAACTTCAACTTCAAGTAGTAGCAGGATATTGCAGCTTTTAATTTCATCATAAATGGTCTACCAATGATAACCTGGTAACTACTCATGCAGTCTACCACTGTGAAATCCGTCATAATCGTCCGGGTCCGGGGATGGGTCCCAACTGTCATTGCCAACTGTATTCTTCCCAACAGAACCACTGTTGAACCCCCGAAGCCATATATGGGAGTCCCATCATCAATTAGGGTCGCATATTCCACTTCGAGACCGTCCAGGGCTTCTTTGGAAATCACATCCACCGCGCTTCTGGGATCCACTAAGATCTTGTCAACCTCGGAACAACCTATTACTGCCTTAATTACCAAAGCATCATCATGGGGGAAATTCACCCCCCGAGCATCCTCATCTGTGAACATTATCGGCACTGACCGTCCACCATGAGCTCCTGGTGTCTGTTCCATTGCCAAAATCTCTGGCCCTCGGATACGATTATAATTTTTCCTCGCCCGATTAGAATCTCCGGCCAGCATTCTTCCTCTAGCAATGGTGTTCACCTGCCTGCGGTTCGACCTTTGCCTAGCCGCCATAACTTCATGGTCGATGTAGTTATTCAGATAACCATTACGCGCTAGGTCTTCCATTTGTTCTTTCAAGTCTCTGCATCCGTCCGTCGTGTGCCCCTTTAAATTATGGTGCATACAATATGATCCATTATTCCTCCTATCCGGCGGGTACCTCCTGAAGTCAGGCTCCGCCAAGAGGCCCATGTCCTGAATCTCCGTGACGATTTGCCTCAATGGCTTGTTCAAAGGGACGTACGCCTCTTCCCGGGCGACCTGGTTCACTTGAGCCGGAACTCTTCTTTCTTGATTGTTCGGAGGCATCGGCTTGAACTCCTCTGCCTCGGGGTGGTTTTCTGATCTCCATATCTTGCCTCCAATGAGCTTCTGCCTTTACTGCCCTTTCTTTTGTAGTTGCGCCTCTTCTGAATATCTTCTCCTCTTCTTCCAACAAAGCGAACCTCTGTTCTATCTCTAATGCGGTGGCATAGTCCGGTGTGTCTTGGATTCTTAGGTGGGTCCATAGTCTCCCGACCTTCAAGGCCCCTTTCAAACTCTCCAATGCCTCTAGCGACTCATATCCCCCAACCTCGAGCACCAAGCTGTGATAACGTTTGATAAAAATTTACAGGGGCTCGTCATCCCCCTATTTTACAAGCCGCAACTCCCCAATCGTCTTCTTTGGGACACATGCCCCTTTGAAGTGTCGAAAAAATGAATTCTTAAGTTGTGAGAAGCTTCCAATGCTCATTGGGGTTAAACTTCTGAACTATAGGACTGCCGGTCCGCCCAAGGTTAATGGAAACACTTTACAAATGGCATCCCCCACCATTCCTTGGACCTCCATTAGAAAAATGAAACCCTCAACGTGCGATTTCAGATTGGTATGACCTTTATAGGGTGTCATGGTCGGCATGGTGAATCGTCTTGGAAATTTTGCTGACCTTATTTCCTCTGTAAAGAGAGATTCAACCTCATCATCCCGAGCATCTCCTGCATCAGCTTTGAAGCTTTCTTCCCACTTGGTCATTTCTTTCCTTAGCCATGCTTTCATGTTATGATCAATGTTATCATGCTGCCCCCCACGGCCTTCCTCGCGCCTGTCATTCTGAACACGGCGCATACCGCGACTAGAAATTTCCCGTTCGACTCCGCTACGCCTCCTATATTCCCTTCTGATGTCGTGTGGACTATCATAGGAAGAATTTGGTGACTGCCTCTCCTCTTCTTCTTCTTCTCATATATCCTCCGCTTGCAAATCCCTTTCTATCACCGGAGACCTCATCCCGCCGGGGTCCCTCCTCCTGGGTTCATCGTCTCCACTCACATCTACAACTCTCTTTCCTTCCGCTATTTCACTTCTTCTCCGGCTGGTTCCAGCTTCAAGTCTTTCGTTATTCGTCTTCTCCATTTTTTCCAATTTGTCCATCATGGATTTCAAAAGAGTTTGATTTTCCTCCCTATTTTTTTTCATGTTTTGCTCCATTTTCTCAATCCATTCTGTTGTTGAACTTTCTGACGACCGGTGGTTTCCACCTTCTGCCATCGCCCTATTACGTAAGTTGCTTTTTTCCGAAATCCCCACAGACAGCGCCAACTGTTGACGGTTGATTTTCATCTCAGGGACAATAATGGAATATTACTCCCGGGATAACCTTCCTTCAACAGTGAATTTATTTGGTTATGGGAAACCAAAAGAAAATTTTGATAGAAAGAGGTAAAACACTCAAATTGACACAGAGAATTAACGTGGTTCGGCGAATTGAATCCAACCTATGTCCACGGGCACAAAACGGATGAGTATTTTATTACTGAAATGTGCTCGGCCGACATATTTTGTGATCAGTCAGTGTGGAAACCGAGTCTTTTGAGTTAACAGAGTTGTTCTAATTCTTCCTTTGTGATCTCTTTTGTAATTGACTAACTGACTTTTCTAGTTTTTGCTAACAAAATCAACCAACCCTTACTAATGTATTTCCCTCTCCTATTTATACTAAAAAGAGGCGGTTCTATGCCCCTTCTAGAGGGCACTACCCATGTGAACTCATTAATGTGATTTATTCCCCCAAGGCCATTTGGCCGAAAATATATTGTTTCCATCATCACTATGTCCCATCATCTTATCCCGTAAGGATAATGTCTCATCACCTTATCCAGTAAGGATGAGGCGGTGGAAAATATCTTACTATCTACTCGGTCTTCATGAGGTCGGTCTCAACGATCCTCTGATATGAGAGAAACTGCTACCGATCTGATAGTATCCGACTAGTCGTGCTGAAGTGGTCGGTCATTGTTACCAAATGATCGGCCTCCTCTGCCGGAATATGTCATGTTAAATAGCCGGTATCACCCTTATGGTCGGGTCAACATTAAGGGTCTCGGTCAAAAGGAAATTACTTTTTCTACCCTTGCCGCACTGTTCAAATGTCTTGGTATTTGAAAATACCTTCAACAATTTTAATATGTAAATGGAGAGTTACGTAATAAATTTTATGGGGTCGTGGGTTTTATGTATGAGTTAACATTCATGTTTGAAATGGGTATTTCTTTGCTACGGATTGGGTTTTTATTTAACAATAACTGGATGTATTAAATCTAAAAACATACACATAACATGTCTTTAAAGAAACTGGGTAATCAAAAATAAATAAACTGAATTTTTGGTAGTGGTATCTATGTTTGTATAGACAAATAAGGAAAAGCCAATGAGTGGATACATGCACATCTAAGAGTGGCAATGGGTCGGATCGGGTCCGGGCTTTGATAAGTTCGGTCCGAGCCCGGTAAGCATTTTTTTGGCCTGAGCCCGAGAAAACTCCGGCCCGGGCGTTTGTTGGGCCGCGTCGGGCTTTATCCGGCCCGATGTTTATAATAAAAAAATTAAATAAATTTTATTTTTATTATAAATATTTGTATATATATAATATATTATATAAATAATATAAATAATATTTCTTTGAACCCGGATCGGGCCGAACCCGGGCTTAATATGGCCCGAACCAGGCCTCTCATTCGAGGGCCCGGTCCAAGATTTTTTACCCCGAAAGGGCCGGACCGGACCCGAATTTTTTTTTTTGCCATTCCCATCAAATTCATGCATAAACTTTGACCGGAAAAGGCCAAAAATGCCGAAATACAAATAACTTCCGTACCGCGTCGTCTGCAACACCTGATCCAATTCTCGCCGTCCAAATCTTTTTTTTGGTCGGCCTGGATAGAAGTCGAAAATCAATCGTTAATAAAACCACAGCAAAATTGACATGATTGGCTCACACTGGCATAGTTGCATTTATGTTGCCTCATAAAGTGTGTTTTTTTTTTTTTTTTTTGTCTCTTTCCATTTTGACTTGCTTTTTATTTTTAATGAAGCTTCGCCGCCGGCAGCCAAGCCAGCAGGGTTTGAGCTTGATCGATGTGACGCCAAGTTTTTCTTTTTTAAATGAATTTGACTATAATAAACTACTAAAGCATTTAATTGGTAACAAATATGAAAGAGTAGTGATAGTTGCAAATTCTAATGCCACATTCAAATACACATATTAGGTATAAAAATCAGATTTTTCTGGTTTTTATTTATTTTTTTAATTTTTATTATGTGTAGGATTATAGTGTCAAAAAGTCTGAGACCAATGGGTTTTAGCCTGGCTCGAGGCTAAATTGGCTCTGGCCCGAGTCCAAATCAAGATTTAGTAAAAAAGCTCGAGCTTGACTCGGGACCAATTTTAATTAATAAATTTTTTTAATTAAAAATACAAATTTATAATCCTGATAGATATATTTATAATTAAATTTTTAAGGTCCAATTCAAAAAAATCATTAAAAATATTTTATAGAGAATTATTAAAAAAAAAAAATTCACCATGGCTAATTCCTAAAAATGACAAGCTCTTAATGTGTATGTGACTGACATTGTGACTGAAAATTATATATGTTACTGATATTGTGACTTAATTATATATGTTAATGTGACTATGAATGCTTGACTGTGATCGTAAGTGTAATTGTAAATATGACTATTACTATAACTGACACTGTGATTGTGATTGTAACTATGTGATTGTAACTGTATAACTATGTGTGACTGTGATTGATTATAACTGTGTGATTATGACTGTTGTAATATAGTGATTTTGGAGCTGATTTTGACATTGTAAAAATCCTAATTTGAGAGAGATTTCTTGATTAAAGTTGTATGTGTGAATGTAAATTGTATGTAATATCTTACATATTATAATTTGGATTCCGAATGAAGGAGATATGAATATTTAAAAAGACTTATATTACTTATAAATGTAATGGTCATTTTGGAGTAGTTCAAGTTGGTTTACATGCTTAATTTCTTATTATATATATATATACATATACACACACGGATATATATATATATATATATATATATAAAATTTTATGTTGACGGTTGATTTTAGTTTCAGGGATAGTTCTGGAAGAACACTCCTTAAATAATCTCTCATCAACTGTGAATTTATTTGATTTTGGGGGCTAAATACAAACTTAGCAAGTGTTAAGAAAACACACAACAAACAAAAGATTTAACGTGGTTCGGTGGAATGGATCCAACCTACGTCCACTGACACAAAGAAAATGAATATTTTATTATGTGGTCGGGTTGGGCCGACCTCTCTACACAAGTGCTCGGATTTGACCGACCTGCCCTTGTTTTACCTTACGAGTCTTCTACTTACTCTTCTTTAGAGTATTCACCGAGTATATTTTTCTAACCTCTTACAATGAACTCTCAAGCCCTTTATATACTATGACAAATTACACTATTACAATGTCTTCATGACGTCAGTCACGTGAATCTGCTATCAATGTCAAGGCTCTCTGCCCCAACTGCTCCGCCGAAAGTGACTCTGTCACCTGACATTTTTTTTTAAATCAAGCTACTAAACCCTCTACCACACGTTACTTCCACCATGTAATCTATCACCTCGGACCTCTTTGAAAGGTGCAAGTTTTCATATAGGGCTTACGTCATCTGATCATGATCATACCATTATCATTCCTACCCGTCTTACCAAGTTGGGAACCGAAACATTATTCATCCTGCCTATATCGGACTATCAGGTCGGGTCGGTCCCGAGGCCTCAACCCCATTTGCTTCTCTGAACATCTTCACTCCCCGGATCTTTCGATAAATGTGAACCGACCCAAATCCCTAAGTTGGACCTGACGTTCATGTTCCTTGGGCTCGGGCTCTTGAACCTTGGAAATGAAAATCCCTTCTATACCCATCTTCCCTTGCTGGGAGCTTGGTGCCCAAAAATCACCATCAACACTTTATATTTTCTCCAAATCCCTTCGTTAGTTTTTCCTTTACTATTTTGAAGTTTAATCGGAAATTAACATTATAATTCTTTTAAGGTCTAATTAATGCTAGAATTTCACTTTACAACACATTGGCCTATTTTTAGTATGATATTGTAAAACTGTTTCAGTGGCTTTTTCAAGCTGTCCAGGAGAAAACCAGAAGACAATCTGCAAGTGCTTCACCCAATACTTTTTGTTAAGAAAGCCAAGGTGACCGAGAATGCTCAAATGAGTGATGAATAAGGTTTGGTGTTGTGTGATTTCAGGTTTATAAGAATCACAATGAGTTTTTTCTAAATCAATTTCAACTAGAAACTGAACAGACAAAAAATAAATAAATGGAATAAGCTACTTTTCAACTAGAAAACTGCTACTCATAGTTCATTTGAACAAAGTTTAGCTCAATTCAATGAATCAATATATATTTTTAAGAGTCGGTAATCAATGTATTTCCACCATATTTTCAGAGTCATTTATCAAATAATACTAAAAGAAAATAATAAAAAAAAAAAAAAAACCATAATTCATACATCGCTAAATCTATCTAAAAATCTTGCCATTCATATTGTGCATGCATGTGTCTGTATAATCCTTGACAGAATTTTTGATTCGGGCATCGATGTTTGTGTAGCCAAATGAGAAAAGCGAGAGATACACGCACATTGTTCATGCATAAAGGTTACGAGTTACGACAATGCCAGATTACAACTATAATTAACCAACTCCGTACCGCGGTGTCTGACCAATTCTTTTTTGGATGAGGAGAGAGAATTCAATCATCAAATTTGGTCAGCCGGATATAAGGCACAAGTCAATCCACAACAAAATTGACATGGTTGACCTAATTAACCTCGCATTTATGTTTGCCGAGATAAAGAGTTTTTTGTCTTTTTCCATTTTGACTTTCTTTAATAGTTAATGACTGTCGCCGCCGGCAGCCAAGCCGGGTTTAAGCTTGATAGATGTGACGCCATGTTTTTTTTTTTTTAAAAAAAAATTTGAATTGACTCTAATAAACTACTAAAGCATTTAATCGATAACAAATGTGAAAGGAGGACTGCTTTTCAGATCCCTTCTCTCATTCTCCCTCTTTCTTTAAATTTATAATAACATCCTTTCATCGTTAAACAAATAATAAATCCAATCTTTTTTTTAATTTAATTATTTAATTCAATTTAATGATTTTTTTTTTATTTCTTTGTTTTAATTTTTAAATGATAATAATACACATATTCCTTTAAATAAAAAATTGTATTTAATAATTTTACTGTTTAATTTATTAATTTATATTATTTTTTGATTTTATTTTTTATTTTTTATCTCATTTAATTTTTTCCTCTTTTACTTATTTAATTATTTTATTTCATAAGCAATGTTAACTAAATAAACACAAAATAAATAACAATAAATAAAAAAAAATAAGATTTGTTAAATAAATAAAAGAGAATGAATATATAAAAACTATTAAATAAGTATAAGGTAAACAATATAAATATTAAAATATTAAAATAATTTAATTAATAAAATATATAAAGACTATTAAATAAGTAAAAGAGAAAAAAATAAATAAGATAGAAATAAAATAATTACTTTAAAATTAAATTAAAATAATAAAATAATTAAGTCAAAAAAATAATTTATTTCAAGGAGTAAGGATATTATTTTCATTTAAAAATGAAAACAAGAAAATCAAAAAAAAAATCATTTATTTTAATTAAATAATTAAATTAAAAAAAAGTTGTGAAAGTCATTTATTTAAATGACTAAGGATGTTATTGTAATTTGAGATGAAGAGAGGAGGGGGCGTCTGCCGTCTGACACAGGAGGGGAAAAATAATTTTCATATGAAATGGTAGTGACAATTGCACATGCTAATGACACATTTAAAGTCATATATTAGATATAAAAATTATATTTTTCAGTTTTTATTTATTTCTTTCTTAATTTTTATGATGCTTAGGTTTATTTAGAGATTCATATAAGTCAGAGCCCAAAGGTTTTAGCCTGGCTTGAGGCTAAATTGCTCAGGCTCTAGTCTATATCGAGTTTCGGTAAAAAAAAAAAAAAAAAAGCTTGAGTTTAACTCGGGACCAATTTTAATTAGTAAAAAATTTAAATTTAAAGTATAAAATTTAAATTATGATAGATATATTTATAATTAAAATTTTTAAGGTCTAATACAAAAAAGAATATATCATTAAAAAAATTTTTATAGAAAATAATTTTTTTTAAAGCTTTCCATCATATTTAATTCCTAAAAATAACAAAGCTTTTAATGTTTATATGACTAATATTGTGATCGAGAATTGTATATGTGATTAATATTATGATTGAATTATATGTGCTAATGTGATTGACTGTTTGATTATGATTATAAATAAGATTGTCACTGTGATTGCGTTTGTAACTATGTGACTGTCAATGTACGTCTGTAACTGTGACTGTATAATTGTGACTGTAATAGCATAGTGATTTTGGAGCTGATTTGACATTGTAAAAATTCTAATTTGAGATAGATTTCTTGATGAAAATTGTAGGTGTGAATGTTAATTATATATAATATCTTACATATTGTAATTTGAATGACATATGAAGGAGATATCAATATTTAAAAAGACTTATATGTAACTTATAAATATAATGGTATTTTTTACCCATTTTTTGGTCGAAACATATCAATCATGATTTTTATTTTGAAGTTTATGATTTGTAAATCAATAATATTTAATTTTTTTTCTTGAAATAATTTACATTAGAGAGAGATTTAATTTTTAAATTTAAAGTTAAAAAAATACAGTTTTTAAAAATATTTTTTGTGATAAACTTGTAATAACATTACTTTATTATGTATATATTTATTTTTACAAATATGTGGACTAAATGATACAATCATTTATGCTCAGATTAAATTATGAGAGTCATAATTGTTTTGACCTTTTTTTAAGAATTTGCACAACATTTAACTTTTTTAAGCATTAATTTTTTTTAAGGAAAAAAAAAAAAAAAAAAAAAAAAAAACTTAACTCATAAGTAAAGAGATCTGAGTCAGGCTTGGCAAATCCTGAGCCAATTAGTATATGTTTTTAGGTGTGCATGAAAAGAATAATGATACTCCCCAAAAGGAGAAAATCTAGAGATATCATGTCATATGTGTAACAATTCAATTAATTATCGTCATGTGTACTAAAATATTAAAAAATAATTAAAAATATGATTTTTAAATCTTACATATCATTTATTGATTTATTGGTGATACTACATTACCCATACCTCTGTTACACCAAAAAATAGGGATGACACTGAATCAAGCAAAAAACGACATCCACTCTGTATTTCACCAATTCATTAAATGGTTATTTTTACATACCTCCCTTGAGGTATGATTTAATTACACATAGATAGAATGTATTCATGTATAATCACTTACGTTCCCTTTGGTGGTATATGGTTTCGTATAAAGACAATATATGAGGGCAAATTAGTAAAATAATATTTGAATATTTTAAAATTTGGAAGAATCAAATTTTAACTTTTAGGGTTTCAACTTTAATTTGACGATACTTCTCTTCTCCTTTTTTATTTTTGTTCTTGATAATAATTTTTCCTTTGGTTCTCAAATAAGATGGTAAAAGATTAAAGAAATTAGAGTTAGGGGCGGGCATCGGATCGGATCGGATCGGATTAGCAAATCCGATCGAATCGAGTTGGTCCGGTTTGACGGATTTCGAATCGGATCGGATTTTATCCGATTCGATCCGATCCGCTCGATTTTTTTGACTCAAACCCACCGAATTCGGATCGGATCGGACCAATCCGATCCGAATTAGGATGATTTCGGATCGAATTGGTCCGATTCGATCCGATTCGAATTCGGATCGAACCGATCCAATCCGATCCGATCCGATAATTATCGGATCAGATCAGATCGAGTTCGATAAGATGATCCGATCCGAACGAATCAAACAGCCTTGGGCATTTCGGATCGGATCGGATTCAGATTCGGATTCGGTCCGGTCCGATCCGATCCGATCCGAATCCAATAATGCCCACCCCTAAAGAGCGAGTAAATGGCAAGGCTTTTCCTCTATTTCTTAAAAGATTTTCTTTATAATTAACGTTTGATTAGATGATTTGAATATAAATTAGATTCATAATTTAGATGAGAGTTGAATTAAATTTCTTTTTCTTATATATCTAATTAATATAGATGCAAAGGAATGTGCCTTGGATAAGAATTAATAGGATTTGCAAATAGAAATAGAAATAGAAATGTAGAAGATGAAGTTATAAATAGAAATAGAAATATAGGTGATGAAGTTATAATTGGAAATGGGATGGCTTTGAAATTTCACTCTCTTTCTGCCGATTGCAGTTAAGGATAACAGAAAAGTCCAAGTCCGGGTCCGGGTCCGGTCCGGCCCACCTAGAGGCAAAAAAATCCGGGTCGGACCTTAGAAATAGAGGCACGATTCGGGCTCGGGTCCGAGTTGGGCTCACCACATTAAACCCGGGCTTAAAAAAATATTTTATATATTTATATAATAAAAAAGGTTTATATAAATATTTATATAATAAATTTAAAATTTATATAATTTTTTATTAATAAAAAATCGATCCGGATAAATCCCGTGCGGCCCGGCCCATTGTCATCATTAATTGCAGTAACATTTTTATTACATGTTTCTATTTGTGGGTTTTATAGAAAATGAACTGCAGAAGCTTAGTCAATGATCATTTGTGAACATAGTTGATTGTGGGTACTCACTCTATTTGTGTCAATAGAAAATGGTTTTTGGGAAAATTTTATTGGGTAATTTGTGTATGCATCATATGGATAATTCTAAGTGAAAGATGTAAAATTTAATCATTTCTATGTAATCAGAATAAAGAAAGATTTTTTTTTCTTTTTATTTTACACACTTCGGTTCCGGTAAGAAATCAAATAGCAAAAATTATTTTTTGTGTACAAAGTTTTTTTTTTTTTTTTGATGTTAACAAATAGATAGAGATTTTGCTTTAAAATTTTGGTTTATGGGGTTTGATTTATGCTTTGTTTTTGATGAGTTGCAGATTTTACCAGAAGAAACTCTCTTGGTAAAGAAGAATAAGCTCCCTGTCTAATTAGAGGATAGAGAGAATAGCGACGGCCCAAATACAAAACTGGGGCAGTACAGTCTCAAGATGCTTCTTCTCCTACGTAGTTGTGAGAAGGCAGCTCTTGGTTACGACGTGGCTGTGAGATGATGTTTGGGTGAAAGTGGTATCTGGTTTCTAGTGATGATGCTTGTAGGGAAGATGATCTGCAATTTTTTTTTTTTTTTTTTTTTTTGGGGATGAAGATGGGTGGTGGTGGTTTGTTTGATTGAGACTTTGATTTTTTTTTTTTTAGATTTTTTAGCCAATATGTTGTCGTTTATTATTTTTTGTCTTAATTCAAATAGAATGAATTGATGAAACGCGGAGAGTGAATGTCGTTTAGTATTAAATTTAGTGCTACTCTTTTTTGAGAGTATCATTACCCACATGAAAATCTCTATTTTCCGGCAAAAAACAGCTTCAAACTTCAAGTAAAAGCAGAACATTAATATTTGAAGATTCGACCCACAACATATATAACTAAACTTTGTTTATTTTATCGTAGCTGCTTGTTGATTCCAAGTGGTACAAGAGATTTAGAATTCTAACCTCACTCACTCCATCCGGGAGGAGGAAATAAATTACTATTCATAAATTATAAATATATATATATAAAATCAATACAAAACACAGCAATTCTAAGTCCTAACACAATAACTTTAAAAAAGAAATGCAACATTGAGAATTCAAAGACTCAATGATTTTATTTTCACACTCTTTCTTAACTGATCGGTAGTCATATGGAATCGTCCATTACCATCATCTCTCTCAGCTCATTCTCTGTGAACATCTCGAAATACTCATCGTCATTATTCTCTTGCTTACTGCTACTCTCCCCCATTTCCATTTCCATGGCCTCTGTCTCTGTATTGTTCTTTGCAACATTTGACTTAACCTTACTCGTTTGTCCACATTCAATACTAGTCTTTATAATGTAATCTGATAATGGAAAATTAAGCTTTGCTTTAAGTCCCCTGAACTCAATGGCTGCCCTATCGTAAGCCCTGGCAGCTGCCTCAGCCGTCTCAAACGTGCCCAGCCACACACGTGCAGCTCGTCGAGGGTCCCTTATCTCAGCTGCCCATTTTCCCCATGGCCTCTGCCTAACTCCCCTGTAATTCTTCTTCTTCTTCTTCTTCTTCTTCTTCGCCTTCGTCTCTTTCTTCTCGTTTTTCACTTCGCTGGGCTGGAAAAGGTTGCAGCCAAGACAGCCTTTTATTTTGCATACCTGACACGTTTCACCATCTGGGACCGTTAATAACATTGTGCGTGAAACTTGATCTTTCTTGGTATCATCATCATCATCAATGTGGCCAACGATTACTTGCTTCAAAGCAGAGACCATGACAATGTGTTCTTCTTCGTAGTTCATAATAAGTTCTTTCATTAGGAAGCTTTTAGACGAATTATGTATGGGTTTGACTTCTGGGGGGAGAGAGTTTATAAAGAACGAAGAGCCTACGTGGCAGCCAACTGGTACGCTTTTTAGACGCGGGGGCAGATGGGTGGGCTTGGCAGTGACCCATATTTTGACTAATTTTGTGGGCTTTAGTGAATTTAGGGGGTGTATTCAATTGAGATTTTAAAAGATTATTTATCGATAAATAAGTCTAGTAGATTTTAAAAGACATTTAAAGAATGTAATGACTTATAAGATTTTATGACATTTTTTTTAATAAATATTTTTTACTTATAAATTGATACCAATAAATCATCCCGTGCACATCAAATATTCATCAAAGTAAAAGCTAATATTCAAATTTCTTAAACAAAAAAATTATAATAACAATAGTTCAACCAAATTATAACTGAATTAATTCAATCAAAGTAAAACCTAAAGGAGAATGATAAAAAAATAGTTCAACAAATCCTAACATGATTAAAATATATAGGTTTGGTATATATTCGTTCAAAATGGCTTTCAGCCTGAGATTAAAAGCTTTTAATTCGTTCACATCATTAATTATTTTATTCTGAAATTGATATGTGAATACTACTTCTAAATCCATTTTACAGATTGTTGTGAGTTAAGAGAGTAAGCACTTTACAAAAACAACAATTTTTTTAAGGTTGAAAAATCACACTGGAAGTTTTTAATCTTTAAAATCGGAGAGATTCAATAAAGGACACAACAACAACGAAAAAGATACAACAATCAAATGTTTCAGGAATAAACCTAGATCATCAATCTATCTATTTTTCATTCACAAATAAAATCGATCCACACATAATAAAAAATTGGAACACAAAAGTACCTTGTTCACGAAGAGTTCACAAGTCTGTTTTTCTTCTCTTCTCTAGCCTCAAAAAAATCTCCTGTCAAAAGTCTGATGGGTTAGGGTGTGATTTTTTATAGGATTTGATATTTATACTTTCTACTAAAAAGTCTCACACAATCCCATATATAAAAAAATCCTTCAAAATCAACAAGTTTTTCAATATCATAAGACTTTTTATTATTTGTTTAAAGTCCTGATTGAATACCACCGGATTTGGACACTCTATTTAAAAAGTCCTAAAAGTCTTAATGGAATACCACAAAACTTTTTAGATTATTTAAAAGTCTTAATTGAATACCACAAAACTTATTTAACTTAAAATAGTCTTTTAAAAACACAATTCAATACATCCCCCTAAGAGAACTTGAGTTTAAGATATTATCTAAAAAGATCTTTCTTAGCCACAATACTTGGGTTTTATAAAAATAACCACATCACCGAATCTGGTTTCTAGTGATGATGATTGTGAGGAAGATGATCTGAATTTTTTTTTTTTTGGGATGATGATGGGTGGTGGTGGTTTGCTTGATTGAGACTTGGCTTTTTTAGATTGAGAAATGATATACATACACTTTTCCCGAAAATTTTCCCAACATTCTCACTGTAGCTACAGTGAACTACAGTAACTCATTGTAGCTACAATGAGAGAGTAGGGAAAACTTTAGGGAAAAATTTATGTATGTATATCATTTTTGTTTTAGATTTCGTTGCCAATATGTCAGTCGTTTATTATTTTTGTCTTGATTTAATAGAATGAATTGATGAAACGCGGAGAGTGAATGTCGTTTTGTGTTAAATTTAGTGTTACTCTTTTTTTGAGAGTATCATTACTCACATGAAAATCTCTCTTTCCCGGCAAAAACAGCTTCAATCTTCAAGTAAAAGCAGAACGTTAATATTTAATATTCGACCCACAACATAACTAAACTTCGTTTATTTAATCTTAGCTACTAGTTTTATAAAAATAACCACATTTTTCGAACTCTGAAGTCTACGTCGAATTTTTTTTTTTAATTTGAAATTTCTAAAATCTGAAATATTATTAAAATATTTTTTTTAAATAATATATAAAAATTAAATTTATTTATGATTTGTTTTTTGAATAATTTTACAAAATTTTTTTTTTTTTGGATTTTGGGAGTTATATGTAAAATAATACATACATACATACATACATACATACATACATACATACATACATACATACATATGTATATATACAAACATACATATACATACATATATATAACAATTAACTATATATCAAAATAGTTAACTACACATCAAAATGAAAATAATTTATATAAAAGAATACATATCATCAAAATCAATATCATTCAACACATCATCAGACCTTGTATCTCTCTTGGCTGACATCCTTCTCAGAAGTTCTAATGCCTCATTTAATGATCGTTATATTCCTTGATGTCGATCCTTCATTCTCTTGTCGCTCCTCGATCCTCGTCTGATCCTCCTCTATCGCAATCACGCGGTCACGTAATAAAGTGACTAATGGATCACCTGCATGATGAGAAGCGTGATATGGGCCAGCACCATCAGAGCCTACTAGAGGATCATCAACAACATGATCATCCTATGGCTGCTGGTTCTGTGTAGCACAGCGACCTACCAAACAGATAAATAAAAATAAATAAATAATCGAATCATTATCAATTTCGATACCTATCATGAAAACATTGCTTGCGTTTGAAAAATATTCTTTAATAATACTTCAGATCCCCAAAGTAAAAACTTTGGATCTTCAAAATTTCAAATAAAAAAAGTTCGGTGTGGACTTCGGAGAATGATTATTTTTACAAAACCCAAATATTGTGGCTCATTTTGGCAAATGACTAAATTTCCTTTAATATATTTGCATGTTTCTGAGGACAAATAATGGATACATGTCTGATCGTGGGATTCTGGGACAACGATTGGGGATGTAGTCGGGAATTTAGTCTTTGAGGCATTTATAATACTTTCTTAAAATAATATTTGCCCCACTATGTGTTGTAAGAGTTACAAGCAAATTTACTCTATGATACAATAAAAAATTTAAAGATGCAACACAATATTTTGTTAAATATCTACTTGAGAACTATGATATGAAAAATATTATATTTGATGAATCATTTTCGTGATCTATATATAGACAACCAAGATTGGCCTATAAAAGACATACATTTTAGTCATATTTTTCTGAACCAACGTCCCATTATCTCGCCAATGATCAGCCATTGTCGCGACAATATGCACGAGTTTCATATTATCGTGACAATGACTTACTCATTGGCGTGACATTATATGTCAAAGATCCCTTTTATATTAGTGTCTCATTGTCGCACCAATGAGTAACCATTAGCGCAATAATATTAGTCAGAATGTATCTTTACGTTTTTTACTCTCATTGTCGCGTCAATGTTACCCATTGTCGCGACAATGTAAGACATAATGTCTTTTTCATTCTAGAGGACACGAAATCAGCTATTTCGATTAATTTTATCTTTGAATTTCATTTTTATTTGGGGTCGGGAAGGTCAATCCCCAATGCGTCAGTGTAGGGCAATAACCGAACCAATATGTCATATCATATAATATCTTACATTGATAAATTAACTATATTTTATTGAATGTGTATGTGTGTGTATATACAGATGTATATGTATATTTATACGTATATGTATATATGTATATGTATATGTATGTATTTATGTGTGTGTATATCCAAATTCAACAACAATCCATCATTTGGTTTATTTATCAATCTAAAAATCAATTTATGTTATAATGTATAAATACAAGTATTTTTCAACTTGAACCTTTAGCTAGAACCAATACTTCAAAGCATTAATAGAATTTAGGTTGACTATATTGTTGAACCTAAATTTTAAGTGTTAACACTGGAAGATACAGTTTGCACATAATAATAATTGATTTTCAAAAGTTCTCATAAATCAATCAACACTTTTTACAGCCTTGTATTATATCATTTCAGTGAAACATTTACAAATATCAACCTCATATACTTTGTTAGAAGCATCATCATTTCTCATGTTCACATAAGTGGAGTTCCTTTCACCTTCTTAACTTTATTAAAAGTAAAACTCATCATCCTTTATATAGTTACTAAATATTTACTTTAGTAACTCAATCGCTGATCTATAACTTGTTATCACCCATTAAACTTAATATCTATTGGTATAATAGAGTTAAGTTGAGTTCCTATCATAGCCGACTAATTTAGGAAAGGTTTTCAAACTTATCCTTATTGATGTAATTCTGATTAAATCTCTCGATATTTCCTGTACAATGGGTTGAATGGTCCTAATAGAACCATGGTCAATGCAGCTGTCGGAGGAACCGTGTTCAAGAAATCTGCTGAAGATGCCTATGCTCTACTAGAGGAGATGGCTATTAATAATTTCCAATGTCCAAGTGAACACTCTGCTGTGACTAAAGTGGCTGGTATATATGAGGTATATCATATTATTGCACTCACAGCTCAAGTGTCACCCCTCACGACTCATCTAGCAATATTGACCAATCAATAAGGCCAACCATCTATTGAAGCTGCTGCTACAAATAAAATGCTCTTACCTGACGGAGGATATGAGCAAGTCCAATATGTGAACAATAGAAACTTCAACAACTATAGAGGCATTCATATGCCTAACTATTATCATCCGAACTTATCATATGCTAACACATAGAATATCTTGCAACCTCATTCTGACTTTAACAATAAAAAATTAGAGCAGAAACCTTCCCTATAAGACCTCATGAGCACATTTATTGCTAAAACTTCAGAGAGGTTTGAGAAGAATGAGTCGAGGCTGAATAATATTGAAACACACATGGGAAATATAGGGGGCAACAATGAATTCTTTATTAGTGCAGATTGGGCAGATTGCTTCTTTCATGGCTAATCAATAGAAAGAAGTATTTTCTAGCAATACCGAAGTCAATCCTAAGGAGCAGTGTCAGGCCATTACCCTCAGGAGTGGTTTAGAGATTAGAGATGCCCTTAAGGACCAAGTCAGTCAAGACAAAGAGGAAGAAATTCAGGAAGAAATAATAACAAAAAAATAGAACAATGTAGCATCTCCTCCATATAAGCCACCCCATCCCGAAGACACCTTTGACATACCGTCAGCGCTTTCAAAAGAAAAAGTTAGATGATCAGTTTGCCAAGTTCCTAGACATCTTTAAAAAAATCCACATCAACATCTCATTCGCAGACGCTTTGGAACAAATGCCTAACTATGTTAAGTTTATGAAGGAGATGATGTCCAAGAAGAGGAAACTGGCTGATTTTGAAACAGTAGCACTCATAGAAGAGTGTAGTGCCATCATACAGAAGAAGCTCCCTCCAAAGCTAAAGGATCCTAGAAGTTTTACCATACTGTGCACTATTAGGAATCGATATTTTGGTAAGGCGCTATGCGATTTGGGTGCAAGTATCAATCTCATGCCCTTATCCATCTACAAACAATTGGGCATAGGTGAGGCAAAGCCAACCACTGTCACATTACAACTAGCAGATAAAATCTCTCATCTACTCACGAGGAATAATAGAAGATGTGTTGGTTAAAGTGGATAAGTTCTATTTTCCTGCTGACTTTATTGTTCTTGATATGTAGGAGGATTATGACATCCCAATCATCCTTGGAGACCTTTCTTGGCAACAGACAGAGCGATCATTGATGT